>WBMZ01015024.1:0-25668 GCA_013400975.1 Atrichornis clamosus
TGTGACCACACCCAGCTGTGCACTCAGGATGCTGAATTCCAGCTTTGTGGACACTGTGCAGTGAGTGGTCAGCAGCTCCCTGCGACCACATCAGTCCAGAGGGGAAGATCCCAAGCGAGTGGCCAAGGCACAGATGTGGCACAATGTCACTGCAGGGGCCCCAGGCAGGCGTTTTCCAGGCCAAGGCTGCAGCAGCTCCAGGGCAGCTGCCCTTCCCTCAGCAGGGAATTAGGTCAGCCTGAACTCCTGGAATGCTCTGCCTGAGGAAAAGCCATCCTGACCTCCTCCATCCCCCGAGGCTGCTCACACAGACATCGGGGTCAGGCTCAGCTCATCCATTTATGATTTTCTGCTATTCAGTGGCAGCAAAGTCTTAAGGTTTGGGGTTTTTTTTGCACATTTTATTAATGCCAAGATGACAAGATCCATGGCAGGAACTAGATTTTTAATATGTATTAAATATTTTTTAAAGTCCAGAAGAAATAACTACATATAATTAGTGATTACTCTTAAAAATTCTAATTAAAAATTATTAGATTTGGATACTGAATTACAATTACTCAGAGCAAATCAGTATTTAACGCAAACCCGCCTGGCAAAGGCAGAGGTACTGGAGATGATCTCAATTATGGCAAGGGACAGCTTGGCCTCCTGATAGTAAAGTACAAATCCAAAGTCACAGCCCCTGCACCTCAGCTGCTCTGCCAAAACACTCAGGGTTACAAAGAAAAGCATGGTAGAAAATATAATTTAATAATTATATTACTATAAATTCATGTACATATTAAATATATTTATAATAATAAAAGCATTATTCTCCTGCTAGAGAAGACAGCAACCTACACATTTCCACTGCCGCCTTGGGAAGTGACCAACACAATGGAATGCTGGAAGTGAAACCTTCCAGAGCCAGTGGGAGCTGAAGGAACAACACCCTCAGGTTGGGACACTTCCCAGGACACTTCCTCTGGCTTTTCCTGGCCTTGGTTGGATCCATTGGTTTCCCTTTGCTGGGAACTGTTCCTGGCTCCAGATCTCCCTGCTCTATTGACGGCACCTCACAGCCCTTGGGAAGGTCGCCAAACCCAGGCAATTTAAAATCACTGGACTCTGGAGGGGCCACGGAAACCAGGGATTTAAAGAGATCAGGAACGTAATTTTCAGCTTCAAATCCCAATCTGAAATTATTCATTAGCAGTTGTCTGCTTCCCCCTGCAGTTTTGGGAAGCTACTGCTGCATCCTGCACCTAAAGACACGCATTTCAATTTAAGGTCGGAGTCACCCAAAAATCCCCTTTTTCATATCCCCAAAGCTGCACTTGGGAGGTTCCAGGGCAGTAACAGGGACAGACCTGGCCTGTCCCTGCTCCCTGGGATTCCATGGAAAAGAACTCTACTCCTTCTACTGCCAAAGCACCGTTTCTTCCCCGAATTGGCAGCAGCACTTCCAGGCCCAAGGCAGGAGGTCACAGCCCTCCCTGACAGCTCCAGTTAACCCCAGCCCAGCTGTGCCTCCTCCTGAGTGACAGCAGTGCCACTCGTCCTCCCTGCTCCAGGGGCAGCAGCCTCGGGCACGAAAAGTGGAGCTGGCCACTGAATCCATCACCACAAGTGGAAAAGGCCTCGACTTGACAGCATCAGCATCTTCCAGAGCAATGCAAAACTGAATACAAGACTAAAATCAGACAGCAGCACTCAAGGGAAGCTGAGGGGAGACTTCTTCCCTCTTCCTATTAAATTGCCATCCAGCAAAAGACTTTTGTTTGTTTAAAAACGTGACTCAAATAATTATAAATCACACAGGGAGATTATAATTCCAGGTTTTATTCAAATGCTTCTCACCAGCTCTTGGAATTAATTACTGCAGCAGATACAGACACACTTCTCAAATGTTCTTCTTTGGTTAACTCAGAAAATATAACAGGATGTTTTATTCTATACAGAAGCTTCCCTTTATGGAAAACAATGGGATCAACCCAAAGGCACAGGGAAGAAAGGGTGAGGAGGGCAGCTTAAAGGAAATGTCTTCATTAAGACAATGTTCTCTAACATATCCTAGAGCCTGCAGAAAATGGAGGGGGGAAAGGCAATTCTACTGTTTAGCCCAGAAAGAATCTCAGGTATCACTCAAAAATCCTTTTTCTCACAATCAGTTCCACCTCACTCCTACAGATTTGCTCACAAAACACTCCTCAAGCATCTCCTCTTCCTTGTCTTGCTGACACATTTCCTGCTGTTAGGACAGGAATTCTGAGCATGATTCCAGCCAGCTGGAGGCCCAGAGCACATGGCAAGCCCAAGAAGGAACTACTTAGGAGGAATATCAGACATTTATTTTAGTGTCTTACAGAACATGGGGTTCTCTGTCCAAAATAAAGCTTCCACAGAACAAGGCAACATCTGCCACGATGGAGGAGCTGGGGGGTTCTCACTCCTGCACTGGTTAAACCCATAATTAAAGGCTGGCCCTCAGAAGGGGACTGGGGCACACTGGAACAATGACCCTGGAACAGCTGCTGGGTGTCTTTGGATTAATTCTGCAGAGCAGCCCAACGTCAAAGCCATCACTGTCACTGACAGCCAACCAGAAAAATCTGCCTGTAATGCATCACAAGCAATTTACTGCTCAGTGCCTCTGCTGAGGCAGCAGCAGGAGGCTGTGAAACAACAAAAAAACCCTGCAAAAGTGAATTTAAATCCTTAAAAAGCTCAGCTGTAAGCCCAGGCAAGGGACCAGGCTCGATGCTCCCTCTGTTTTTAAGAATACTTCTCACAGGTTTGTGCCTTAATGTCCCTTCAAGTTCTTATTTGGCTTCATTGTGCAGAGAAGATTTCTCAGGGTATCCCCACTGTTTCCCTGGAAGGAATTCCTGTTGTTTAAAATGACAAATCTCACTGTATGGGGCTCTTGAAATGTAATTAGAGAAAAAGCACAAGGCCTCACTTGCTCCTTCCCTCTGATCTCTGCACAGGTGAGTATTTCCACTCAGCTTCTGAGCGCTTCTCTCTGAGCTGCTGAAGCCTGCACATCAGTACAGAGCCAGGAGGGAACCTGCCTCTGCAGCTCCAGAATACAGGAGAGACTTTTCCACAGCCCATTACTGGAGAACACCACTCGGCAGAACCATTTCTTACAGCTGCGAACACGGAACCATGGTCTGTGTTTACAAAAACCCCAAATGCTGAAGGTGTAGCTCCATAAATTTGATTGGAGCAGGGCTAACATCCAGCTCTCCGTGGAAGAGTCCACAGTTTATGGCTGGTGCAGCAGCACCAGTTCCCAGGGAGTTTTTGTGATTTACACAAGCAGCCAAATCAAATCCCTGTCCCCAGGTGCCAGCACCAGGCTGCTGTTTGATGTCTGCTTTTATCAGCACTGCCCTTGATCTAAAAATACAGCCTGATTTTCCCTGGGATCACTGCACACTCACCCTGAGCTGTGAGTGCCACCCAGGGCAGGAGGGGGCTCAGGACAACCCAGCAAGGACTGCTGAGAGCCTGCTCACAGTCTCAGCAGCCAAATAAACACTGCTGAGTATTTCTGTCTCATTTGCTGCAGCTGCAGTTAAAAAATAAATAAATCACGGCGTCCTTCTCAAAAAAAAAACCCCTCTTGAGTAATTGGAAGGAGGCTTTAAAAGCTCTGAGTAAATGAATGCACAGCAGTGTTTTCAGGCTGTGACTGTTCTTAAAAGCTGCAGCATTTAACAGAATCTTTTCATCATCAGAATACACAGAATGTTTCCTTTTTAAAAAGGAATTTGTGACCATCAATGCCAAGTGCAATGGGGAGAGCTGGAGCAGCAAGTTAGGAATGACCTGTCCAGGGCAAGACCATGGAATGGGCCACTCCAGTGGCTGGAACAACTGTCTGAGCTCCTAATTCTTCTGAGCATGCAGAGCTCTCAAGCTCTGCTCGGAAGAGATACCAACAAGGTTTTGTTAGAGAAAAAAGCTGCTACATTGGAAAGCCTGCAATATTTAGAAATCTCTCCATGGAACAAAACCAAAGAACTGCTGATCCCATACTTGTGGTGCTGGTGAGAGACAGAACCCCTCAGTTTGGGTGGATAAAATCACAAGCCACAGGGAAGGGCAGAACTACTCAACACCACTGGAAATAAACCTGCAGAAAGATGGGAGCTGCAGCTGCCTCCAGACTTTCTCTAAGGAAATCTTCCCAGTTTTAAGCAGTTATTATTTTGCATGCCCACAGCACCTTTCAGTGGAGTTCCACAAAACTCAGTGCCAAGATTCAACATTCCCAATTATTCTGGTCATTTGACAGAAGGCAAAGATCCAAAAATACAACAAAACCAAGAGCAGCATGGAAATTAAGACAGTGAATTACCAGGCTTGCTGCTCTTTTTAGAGTTTAGTTCTATACCATCATTTCCCCCAATTTTTAGCATTTTTTCTGGGAAACTCTCAAGTCCCAGACTGCTGCAGCCCCAGGGTGACTCATGCTGACAGTGCTCCTTGTACAGCAATAAATGAGAAATACAGAAACAAAGGAGACAAAAGGGACAGTTCAGTCCCAACTGGACAAGACCCAAGGGCAACGAGGTGGTTTTTGTGTGTGAGTAGGTCAAGGAAAGTGATTTTTGCCCTCTGGTCAGCTCCTGAGAGATGCATTTGGAGAATGTCCCTGTTTCGGTGTGTCCCCTACCGCAAAAAAATCCCAAATCAAACAAACTCCCTCCTACAACAACAACAAGACATTGACTCCCCAGAGGGAATTCAGAGGAGACCCCCAGGATGGTCAGGACCCTGGAATTGCAATAAAGGAAATTCTAATGAAATGTAGGACACAAGTTTCTAGGATGAGTGTGGCTGCTGTGCCACAGATCTCCCTGGCTCTGGGCAGGGAGGATTAATGACCTCCAGAGGCTCTCCAGGGCCAAAGGATGCACCAGAAAACCTCCTGAGATTTCCACCCCCGTTATTCATTATCAGATTACAACTGGCAGCATCATTCTGCCTATTTTAGAAACAAAACTGAGAGACAGAGAGATTCAAAGTGATTTCTGCCAGGTCCAGTAGCAGCCAAGAATTACTTTTAGCCTCATTCCTACTTCAAGGAGACTGTATTCCATGCTGTCCTTCCCCAACAGTCCCACATTGCTTTTCCACCTAAAAAAATCTGCATTTACATAAGGATCTGCACTACAGATGAAAAACTGCATTTTTCTCTTCCCTGCTGCAGGATGAGTTTGTCCAATGTGACTGCACTGAGAGCAAAGAAATCCACACATTTCATGTGTTTTGTTTGATTAAAGCCCAAGTAATCCATAGGCACTCATTCAAAGTTAATCCCAACTAGCTGGATTACATAAACCAATCCTTCAGGAAAACTATCCTGAAATCTGCTGCTGAGTTTTGGAAAAGCACCTTGCAGGTAATCAGGGGAAAACAATGGATGCACACACAGTAAATAACAGGGAACAGGGAGATTTTTGTTCCTGATAATCTCTGAGTCACAGTCACCTCACACACTGCTCAAGGCACACAAAATCTGCACTGGAATGTGACGATTAAGACCAGCAAGGAGAGCTGCAAACATTTGTTACTTAAAAGAGGAGATTTAGAACAGTAAAACCACAAGTCAAACCAGACACACAAGGGCTTTAAAGTTCCATTTTAGGGTTGGTCACAGCCCACTCAAAACAGTGCACTGAAAACAGACATTTTCACACCCAACACTGGTGCTGTGGATTACCTGTTTCTCCTCCTCTGGCATATCTTTCTCTAGTTCTAGCAAGTATTCTTCATCTAGTTCTGTCTGCTTCCTCGAGCTACTCTCTTCATCCTGAACATTCCCCTCATCATCCAGCACAGGTTCTTTGGCCTCAAAGGAGTCATGACAGTCATGGAAACACTCATCTGTGGGATCCTGGCCTGAGGATGGGGCACAGCCACTTCCAAAGGTCTGGGGCTTCTGGGCATCTCTGGGGCCAGTCTCTGAAGATTTCTGATCTGAAAGCTTTAGGTGATTGAGTAACTCTTCTGGTGGACTTGCATCTTTAAATTCTTCCATGCTGAACTCCTGGGAGGGGTTTTTGGAAATGAGAAAGGAAAAACACTCAATAATCATTGTTTAAAAGACTTGTCAGCAAACAGATCACAGAATGGGTGAGGTTGGAAGCGACCACAGTTATCTGGTCCCAGCTCCGTGCTCCAGCAGAGTCATCCCAGAGCACAGGATTGTGTCCAGGTGGTTCTGGAATATCCTCAGTGAGTAGAGTCCACACACTCTCTGCCTGGTCACTGCCCAGGGAAGAAGTTGTTCCTCCTGTCCAGGTGAAACTTCCTGGGCATCAGTCCCTGCCTGTTCCTCTGGTGCCATTGCTGAGCCCCCCAGAGCAGAGCTTGGTCCATGCTCTGACCCCTTTCCTTTGGATATTTATACATATCTAAATACATTTAATTATTTAATTTATTTTATACACATTTATAAATCTTTAAAGTGCTTAACAGTGCTCTTGACCTCCCGAAGGGAAACTATGACCTCTCAGGGGAGGAGGCAGTTTCTCCCTGATTCCATACCCTGTGCAGCGACACGGGGCCGGGACACTGCGCCCGTGAGTCAGTGAATTCCCGAGCTCAGACCGCCGGGACCAGCACGGCACAGCCCGGTGGGACCGACGCCACACACAGCCCCCGGCACGGCCGCCCAGCCCGGTCCCCACCTGCCCCGCAGCCCCTTCACCCCCAGCACGACCCCCGGGAGCCGTGCCCGGCTCGCAGGGCCCGCCCCACGCTGTCGCGGCGCTGAGGGGATGGACCAGGCCGCGGCCATCGCCCCCCGGCCCCGCCGGGTCCCCCCGGGCCCTCCCCAGGCCCCCCAAAACTCCCTGCCCCGCACTCACCTGCGCCGGCCGCACTTCCGGCTTCCGGCCTTCGCCCCGCCCCCGCGACAACGCGCGCCGCTTCCGGTCGCGACAGCCAATGAGCGAGGAGGGCGCGCGTGGGGGATGCTGGGAATTGTAGTTCCTTGAGGAAAGGCCGGTGAGGGCCGGTGCCTCATCCCAGCCGCGGCCTTTTTATCCTCAGGTCAACACTCGTGTGCAACTCGTTTCTCTCCATCTTCCTTGTGGGCTCCTTCAGGTACTGGAAGGTCACAATTAGGTCACCCCAAAGCTTCTCCTCTCCAGGTGAACAATCCCAATTCTCCCAGCAGAGCTGCTCCATCCCTCTGCTCATCCTGGTGCCTCCTCTGGCCCGGCTCCAGCAGCTCCACGTCCCTCCTGTGCTGGGCCCAGCGCTGGGGGCAGCTCTGCAGGGGGGTCTCACCTGAGGGGGCAGAGGGACAGAATCCCCCCTTTCCTGCTGCCCATGCTGGGGGATCAGCCCAGTGCATGGGAGAGTTCATTTTTTCCAAGTCCAGCTCTCATCCACCAGCACCCCCAAGTCCTTCTCCCAGGGCTGCTCCATCTGTGCATCCCCAGCCTGGACTGATCCCGTGGGTTGCCCTGACCCAGCTGCAGCACCAGCACTTGGCTTTGTCAAACCCCACGAGATTCCCAAGACCTGCTTCTCCCCTTTGAACACTTCACGTTTATACACCTCGGGAATATGTGGATTTTCCCCCATAACTTTGAGATGACCCTACTCTTGTTTAGTCTCACACACCATTCTGCTTTCATACAATATTAAAGATGTTTGAGGTATTTCAAATCTGAGTCCAAAGGGAGGCTTAAATTTTGCCAGGGGATGGAACAATACCCTTGGATTCAAACAGCCAGAGACTCAGGAGGTTTTGCACTTGAGTTATTCTTTAGACATCCTTAAATACTACAACTTACAGAAGAAGATTCACAGGGTAGAGCCAACACACGGACTGAACCATGTGACAATTTGTGTTGCTAAAACTCAGCAATCTGGAAAATATCTTCCTATTATTTTTATTTATTATTATTATTGTTGTTGTTATGTTGTTGTTGCTGTTAAACTCGCGTTTTGCAGAAGAGGTGAATTATTTTAGAAATGAAGACTAAAGGAAAGAGTTTCTACTTAAAGAATACATGTTTTATCTGGAAGCTTTCAGTCAAAGGAAGAGGAGCCTTTCACAGCTTTCCTTTGTTTTCCTTTGTTCTAGTTCCGATTTGCCTGAACAGCATTCCCTCTCTTTTTTAGAAAATAGAACAAAACGTCAAGGCTCATGAATTTCTAGGGAAACCAAATTGCTACTTTATGTCCTTAAAAGTTTAAGGAGGGCATTTGGAAAGGCAGCAGCAGAATACACAGTGGACTTCCTCTTCTGTAAACTTGTCAGGCGGCTCCACTGCCTGGTTTTCCTGTAAAAAAGTGATGTTTTGAGAAGTAAACTGAGCTTTGGGAATCCATCCCTTTGGAACGAGACTTAATAAAAACTGAAGGCAGGATAGCCAAGTTCTCCCGCTGCCCTAAGGAAAGGTTTTACTGCTTAAGAGGTTGGATTTGTGTCGTGGAAAATCCAGGGAACTCTTCACTGGATTGGAGCATCTGTCAGTCTTCCCCGCGACACAAATCCAATAGGTGGCGATGTTGGATTTTCCAAGCCAGGTCCCCGTTTTTTTCCTTGTGAAACTGGTCCAGTTTAGCGAAATCACGGCTGGAGCTGCCCCGGAGGGAGGGACTGGACTCAGCTGACCAGGAGAGGGATGAACTCTTGCACAACGCCCTCGGCCTCCAGACCATATGTTAAATTTACTTCTTGGGACAGCTTTTCTCATCTTCCCAGTGCAGAAACCAAAGCTCAACAAATCAAGCAAAGGAAAAATAATTCCCATTTTCTGGAGTTCACAGGAAGTTCAGGTTCTTCTCTAGAATTAAATATTTGCACACAAGTCTCAGTGGAATCAAATTATTGTGCTTCCCAAAGAACATTTTAAAGGAAATTGTGAAATAGGCAATTAAAGGCTTTTTAATCACAGCTATAAATTAAAGTTTTACTACATCCACTTTTTGGGCTGACTTATTAAAGAAATTGTGAGGGAATCTTATTAATTTTGAACATCCATTCTCTTTTTTCCCATGTCTTGGCTGGAGTGCTATAAAGATTATGGGAATGACTAGACAAGGAGCATATTCTTCGCTGGTCAAGTTAATGTATCCTGACATTAGAAATTTCCAGTAACACCACCAGATCTCCTTTCCCTGTCACCTTCCATTTCTCTGGAAGTGAACTTTAGGCTATTCTAGGGAAAAGCCAAGCCACGGATTACACCTGAGTAGAGGCTGAACCAAATTCCTGCTTTTACAACCCAGGCAGGAGAACAGAGGGGCATCTGTCCCTGTCATAGGGACATAAATTGACATCATATGGACATAAATCCCCACAGGGGCACTTTGTTTATCCCCTCATTTCAGTTCCAAGCCAATCAGACAAACAGGTTATCCCATGATCATTAAACCTGATGAAGGATTTGCAACTTTTCTCTCTCAACTCCCTTTCTCTCAGCGTTTCCAGCACTTTAATTTGCCTCCCACGTTCTCCTCCCTGTCCTGTCCCACGTTGCCAAACCTTCATGGCCAAACAGGCTCCTGTGGTTTCTCTGTGTGTGCAGACTCAGCAGCCACCACGGGCAGGTCAGTAGCCACCAGGTTACTGAGAGATTGAGACTGATCAAGGAGCTGGCTTAGAAAGGTCTCGTGGGAGAAGGCTCTAATTTGGGTCCCTTCTCTCTTTCAGGGAGGTGAAACACAAACCCTGTCATGAGGACAGAGGCAGGATTTTCCCAGGATTTGCCCTGCCCTCTCTGTTACAGCTTCAGGTGTTTTCTCAGCTCTTGGGATTCAAGACTTACCTTTTGTACAAATAACCAGTGCCCCAAAATCCTGGTGGGTACAACCATTTTGGGTTCCCTTGAAGTGACATAAACCTGAAGTATTTCTTTTGGACCTCTCCAGGGTGCAGGTGGTGTTTGTGTGATGCTCCATCCCCACACTCCGTGTCCTGCCCTCGGGAATGTGTGAGCCAGGGACTGCCAGGGGCTTGGGAAGAAGGTGAGCAAATCTCTTGTTGAGTGTATCAAAGCAGAATCCAGTGTTTTCCAGTGGGGATGAGCTGGTTAACTTGTGGAATAAGGAATACTGGATATTAGAATAGCAATAATTGCACACCGTAACTGCGATTATCTCCTGTGCTGGGCAATTTTCTGCTCATTTGTGTGAGGTGAAAGTCAAGCACAGAAACTGAGAGCACAGAGCTCATCTGCTGAATAGAAAGTTGCTATTTGGACATTTTCCGGACTAGAACTGTACTTTATAACACCAATATTCTCTCCTCTCTCCCTGTCACATTTGTAAAGATAATGGGAGAGTGCATTTCCAAAGGATGCAGGATGCTCTACAGCCTCAGCCTCATTCAGCTGGATTGATTTTGCCATAACTCTTCTCACAAATAAGCAGCATTTTTGTGATAGCTGAGTGCACTGAAGCCTAATGGGTTTAATTTGGGTGCAGCTGGGCTGTGACAAAGCTCCCTGAGCCATTACAACTGTGCCTCTCCACTGAAGGGCTGGGGACAAGCCCCTCCTTAGGGATTAAGCTCCAACAGCAGCTTAACCTGGAAAAATTCACCGTTTTACAAACACCTTCTGTGCTAAATGGCAGCAGCTCCTCTTCAGAGGCAAATCTATTTGCCCACAAAGTGGGTTCATTAGCAGGTCTGTTGATGAGCGTAAAAAAGACACCACCTTGTGCCACTGCACCACTGCAGTTCTGCTTGGCAAATTAATTGTGGCTGTACTAAAAAATAGGCTTGTCCCACAAGGGTTTATGATCATGCTCTGGCCCAAATAGTTTCTCCTTTAAAGGAAAACACTGCAACAAATGAAGGACTAACAAAAGGAAGAGGGTGATTTGTATGGCCTCCTTTGGGCTAGAGGTTGTGAAAGGTTCCAGTGGAAAAAATAAAGATATTTAGAATAGATTTCATCTGGAGAAGTCAGGTGGCCTTGCAAAGGTTTTGTATTTTAAGGTGACATATCGGACTTTCTCCTCTGTAAGTTTGGT
Source organism: Atrichornis clamosus (assembly GCA_013400975.1). Lineage (NCBI taxonomy): Eukaryota > Metazoa > Chordata > Aves > Passeriformes > Menuridae > Atrichornis > Atrichornis clamosus. The sequence goes on from WBMZ01015024.1 coordinate 10,999, forward strand.
AGTGCCTCCTTCAGATCCATGTGTTTTTTCCCAGTTTATACCTGTGTTGAAGCTGTGACTGGAGGTGAAGCTGATGTTGTTTGACTCCTCCTATCTGAGAGGCAAAGAAAAAGCCTCTAAACGTGCAGGGCTGTTCCCAAAGTGTGCTCAAGGAACCAAGGGCTCCATGGGTTTTGTGCTTCCAGTGGTCACTGCTCTTTTGTGCTGTGCCCACGGCACTCTGGGAGCTGTTTGGAGAGATTTCGGAGTGTTGCTTTTAGAAATCAGATCCTCTGGTAGCCTGGGGGTTTACAGGACACTTACTGGTGTGCTGACATGGAGATTATGAGCTCTCAGCATTCCTGGTATTTTCCAGTTCTCAAAGAGATCCTGGTAAAGGATAGAGGAGTTACTGGTGTTGGTAATACGGGAAGCAGTTGCATCCCAGGAGTCACAACGGCAAACTGAGGGGCCATGAGTACTTTATTTTGAGGTGAAAATCATGTTGAGGGAGCTTGGCTGAATCCCAGCCCTACAGTAACAGGAGCAAGTGTTTGAATTGTTGAGAAATGACTTTAATCATTGCCATTGTTTTCCATCTCTAAAGTGCGAGTGTACAGTGAGGTTCGGAACAATTGGGAATGATGGGCAAAGTCAGGGACACCCCTGGAGAGGAATGAGCAGGATTGCATTCCTCACTGCCACCCTCAGCCAGCCAGCCAGCCATCCATCCATCCATCCATCCATCCATCCAGCCATCCATTCATCCATCCTCCCATCCATCCATCCATCCCCAGGCTGGCACCCCTGGACACCCCCCACGGCCTGCCCAGCCCCCTTTACGCACCCCCTCCATAGGGACGTGGCTGCCTGTCCCTCAGCACTCCCACGGCAGCTGAGCAATCACACGTGCACTTCCCTGGGTTTATGCAGCACCTTCCCTGCACTCTGCTCATGCTTCAGCAGCTCCTCTGGAAATTAACTGGGAATATGGTCAGTCCCTGCACTTGGCCACTCCTGAGACATAAATCTGCCTGTTCCTCCCTGGCTCCCGGGTCCATTCCTTCCCCTGGGCTTAACGTCGAGCAGCGTCCCGAGGGCACAGAGTGGTTGGGATCTGCTCATTCCAGCGGGGAGTTTGCCCTCCAGGCAGTGCTGCCATTCAGGGTGTCCCCCGTGGGCTCCTGGTGGCCATTCCCAGAGCCTGGGCTCCCAGCAGGAACGTGGCCATTGCGCTCTGGGAAGAGCTGGAAGGTGAAGAACTGGCACTGCTCCTGGGGCCTGCTGCCATCCTGCCCGGGGCTCAGCAGGGAGCTGCAGTTCTTCCACTCCTGGAACGTGCACATCTCCAGCTGGGGCTGGGGGATCCTGCTCACGTAGCCGGGGCTGGGGGATGCTGAGGACAAGGTCCTCTGGCTGCCACTCAGGAAACTCCCGCTGTCTTCCAGGGAATCCTTCCTGGGGTGTTCAAAGGAGCAGTGGTTCCAGTTTCTGTAGCTGTAGGGCCACCAGCCCAGCTGCTTCCGGCGGTGGCACTGGCATTTGAGGATCTGGATGAAAGCCCTCTTGAACTCTTTGCTGGAGCAAGGGTAGATGATGGGATTCAAGCAGCTGTTGAAGTAGCCAAGCCAAAAAATCACCTTGAAGATCGTTTCAGGGGGCTTCAGAGTTGAAAACAGGGACCCTGTCCAGGGAAAACAAGCAGAGACAATATATGAGATAAGGGGTTTGTCTGCCTTGAGGAAGGGAACATGTTCCACCACATCACTCTTAGAATCTGTTATTAAAAATCTTTCCTGCATGCCGCTTTCATATTTGGTCTTTCAGTACTAAAATGTTATTTTCGTTGTTTTTAAAGCTAATAAAGAAATGTTTCCCATCATCTGAAAGCTAAAGGAGCACATAATTAATGTAGGATTAAAAAATAAGAAGCAATACTCGTGTTTCTGGGTACACATCTACTGATCCCAGGGCCAGATCAAACCTCTCCTGTCCAAGCTGTGGCACAAGGCACACATGGGAAAAGGTTGTGCCTTCTTCAAAGAGCTTTCAAAGGTCGTTTTCGAGGAAAAGGATCCAGATGTTCCCAGGCCCCTCAAAAACAGTGTTTCCAGACCTACCTTATAACTTCTTATACATCCTCTGGCAGCTCCTAAACACCCTTCCATTTATCCAGATTATTTTGATAGTACAAACCTCTAGAAACCTGAAGTTAATTGTGGAACTTCCCATACCTCAGGCATTCATTACAATGGTGTAACCCAAAATAAGAGGTTCCCTTCCCAACCAAATTATTTCCCTAATGAGGTTGCCCAAATGAAAAACTCATGCTGGGGAATCCACTTCCTGTACTTTTAGTGTTAAAAGCAGGTCATTGATCAGCTACATTTATCAAATGTGGCTGGAGAAAAGAATGTATGAGATTTTTATGGCAAAACAGGCATTCAGCTGGATCAGCTGTCCAGCTGGGAAAACACCTTTGTGTCTGGCTCAAGTGATGAAGGAGTGGGGATCCAGGAGAGAGTTCTTATGTCAGGAACTGGAGTTAGATTTGCAGAGTTTTTCAAGGTGACAGCCCAGCCTGGATGTCATGTTGTTAAGAAATAACTTTTGGCACTGGAGTGGTTTCGGGTTCGCAGGGCTGTGAAAGCAGCTGAGTCAGTGGTGGCTGTCAGGAGGGCCGGGATGTGATTCTGGGCACTTTTCCCATCTCACAGCAATGCAAAGGTCGTGGCTGGGGCCTCAGAGCTACGCAAGAGCACTTCCTCTGCTCCTGGGTAAACAGCTCTGGGGTGCCAGCACAGCCAGCACCGCGTGTGTGGTGCCAGGGCCGGGCCCGGCTCCCTGCAGGGGGGGTCTGGGAGCCACGGCCTCAGGGTTGATCCTGGCAGTGCTTGGGAATGGGGCCAGCACCATGTGTGGTGCCAGGGCGGGGCCCTGCCCCCTGCAGGGAGGATCTGGGAGCCACGGCCTCAGGGTTGATCCTGGCAGTGCTTGGGAATGGGGCCAGCACCATGTGTGGTGCCAGGGCGGGGCCCTGCCCCCTGCAGGGAGGATCTGGGAGCCACGGCCTCAGGTTTGATCCTGGCAGTGCTTGGGAATGGTGCCAGCGCCCGGAGTGGTGTCGGGGCGGGGCAGTGCGTAGTTCTGGGTGGTCGCGGGAGCCATGGCCACAGGTTTGATCCTGGCAGTGTTTGGGAATGGTGCCAGCACAGCCAGCACCACGTGTGTGGTGCCAGTGCTTGGGAATGGTGCCAGCCAGCTCTGGCTCTGCCCTGGAGCTGAGGAGCACCCTGGGTTTAACCTTTAGCTTAAATGGAGAGTTTAAACTGCAGTTTTCAGAGTATTTCCTCCTGACTCCTGCACTTTAGGGATTTTTGCTCCTGTCAGATGAACCCGTGGCCCTTAGGGCTTTGCTGCTGACAATGATCTGTGGGGTTTGACCAGAGCCTTTTCTGTCCAGCTGCTGAAGATCCTCCCTGTGTCCTGATGGATATTGCAGGAATTACAGAGTACAACATGTCAAACCTGAAACGCACTGGAAAAATTTCCAACATAAACCAAATCAATGCAAGCACTTAAAACTGTGTCTCCTGAATGTTACAATCTCTGATGAAAGATTCTGTGACAATTTCTGTGATTCTATGGAATAAGCCATTCCATTCTTGTAAAAGCTTTAGGAGAAGTTGATCCAAGTTTATAACTGCAGCCAAGATGAGGAAGATGCTATAAGATCTTCCCCACGCACAGCTGCAAAACCTTTCAAGGGTTTATTTTGTAAGTGATAATTGTTACTATTTCCCTTCAGTTCAGGGAAAAGAGAAGCTCTGTGGCTTTACAAAACAATTACAAAGCATTATAATGTACAACAAGGAACGTTCTGCAGCTCACACTGACACATTTCTTAAATTGTTTTCTGGAATTCCTTTAAAATAGAAATTATTTTTAGCTCTTAAAGTCCAGTAACCCTTGTGAAATTACTCAAGAGCTTCTACTTTTAACTATGTGTAAAAGCTGAATCCACAGTGGTGAATTGAAACAAGACTGTAACAACTGAAAAATCTACAGGACATTCCTCTACCAAATTTAAATATTTTTAGGCAGGTTAAATGTGGACAGAGAAAATGCTACGGAGTAGTTTTCAATAAAAGAAATAAATAAGGAATTTTACAGGCAACTTTTCTAAGGGCAAATAAATGACGGATAGTCTGGAGAGGAAAACTGGGCAGCAATGCAGATAAATGAGCTGTGCTTGTTTAATCTGACACTCCTGCATTTCTTAGTTTCAAAACTTTTCTACTATTGTAGCTAAATGCTGATCTTTAATTTTAAATATTTTTTTTAATTAACTACAATACCTTTTATTTAGCTACATTAACTTCTCCGGAGCCAACAGCTGTGTGGACTGTTGTGATACCTTGATAAAACGCTAAAGCAAAGCCTTCTAGACACACTCTAAACACCAGACTAATAGAAATATTAGTCCTCTAGTGCTCTAATCTCCCATCAGTTCACATTGCAGTCTGATAAACAGATTAAATATTGCCCTGTGCTGATTTAGATTGCTCCTCAAAATGCCTGGAAAAATTTGCATATGATTCTCTGCTCAGTGATTTATTTGTGGGACTTCCCTACTCCAGCTGATTGCTCTCCTGGTGTTTCGTGTTCAACAGCTTCCCTCTAAGGGGAGGTGAATTTCCTGCTCGCTTTTATTTCTCTGCACTAACTAACTCTGATTTATTAATCACAGCACCACAATCTTCCCTCTCACTGCACCACAGACACCGAGGACATTTTCGCAAAGCACAAATGGAGAACAGGAAATATTGCAGAAAATCAGCTTGATGGGTTTTGAGGGATCAGTTTTTTGACCATGCTCGCCAGGCTTGATGGAGCGTGGACATACACTGAGCAGGAGCAAATGTCATAAAAGGGAATTAAGAAGTCTTTTATTTAGGAAGAGCTAATTTCATTTAGGGTCTGACTGGTTCTTTATAATAAATGCTTTAATACAGAGAAAGTAAATCAAGGATCCTCAATGAAATTAGGGAACACTGTGGGAAACAATTTGCCATATTAATTCTCCTCACATATTCTGCAGAATAAGTGGCCAGAGCATCACTGAGACATTAAAATTGAAACCCTTTGTAAAGGCTCATGAGGGCTTCAGTCTCTTCTGAGGACCTGGAAAGAGTCCTTAAAATATCAGGGTGGGCAGTAGGAAAGTCTTCTGGAATGGTTTAATCATTGTACTCTTAATTAAGGAAAACTCTTCACTGAAGGAGATTTTAATTAAACATTAATTTTTAATGCACTGTGGTTTTGATATCAATTAAGTATATAAATTACTCATAGAATGATCAGTTCTGTTCAAAATCAAGTATTTGATGCTTAGATTAGATACCAGTTGTGCAGGAGTACTGGGAATTCCCTGGATTTAAGGAGAAGAAGTCGCTATGGATGAGTTGGGGGCTGTCAGGTGCTGTTTTCTGTGCCTTACAAAGGAATTGCAAGTCAAAATCTTCTAAATCCACTTTTTCTTAGATAAAAACACACCTAGGGGGGAGAGTGTTTTCCAGTTTCCTGGAATAAAGCCCACATCTGGTTTTATTGCAATACAATGGAGTAATTTAAGTGCTTTGCTGTGTGCCAGTGGATATTCCAGATGGGAAACTAGAGATCCACTGCATGGCTTCATCGTTGTCTGAGGATTAAAGAGCCACAAAATGTGAAACTCCTTGTCTCTACTGACAACAAGTTGAAAATGAAGTGTTTCAAAACCTTCTTGTTTGAACACCATAAAATTCAAATTAATAATTGGAAATTTAGAGTCTGGTAAAGGTAACCTTGGAAGGCAAACCTTCCGTCCTTTCAAAGATTCCATTTTGGTGCAGATTGGAGCCATTCAGGCAGGAATTAAATCTGAGCTTTTCAAGACTCTCCACAGGGGCAAATTCCAACGTTTTAAAAATGGCTCTGGTGAGGAAAAGCGTTGCAAAACACCAAAGGATAACAGCTGAGTTCTGAGCCATGGAAAACAGGAAGCTTCCCCAGTACCAAAGCCCATCTCCATCTGTGCTCCAGGACACAGCTTGTGCAGAACCCAGTGTTGCTGTGCCAGGAACCTGTTTGATGATGGAACTCCATCCTGTGAGGGGTGACTTGATCAGATTTGTGCCGTGACCAGGCTGGGAGGCTCCGTATTCCCGCTGCGCTTCCTGCAGGAGCTGATCCTGGAAGCTGCTGGCGGCTGAGTTACAGCCACTGTGTGCACAGCTTGCAGAATTCTCCCTGCAGGAGCAGGACTCTGCCCCTGAGCAGAGCTGGAGTGAGTTTGGAACACACTGAGAGGATGTGGCTGCCTTTTGTTGAGGCTTTCTGCAGCCCTTCTCACCACAGGCTCAGCCAGGCCAGCGTGCCAAGGCTTTAGAGCTAATTGGATTTCTACAGCTCCTGATTCCTTCCCTTCCAGCAGGCAGTGTTTGTTTACATTCCCCTGGACTTATTTAATATAGGAAAAAACCCCCACAGTTTACAAACAGTGGATGATGAAGTAGAGAGGGTGGTTATAAAACCAAGAGTTGGTCAAGCTGGGAGGGACTGCAGGCCTTCTGGAGAGAGGATTAGGATAACAGGGAAAACAGTTGGAAAACAATGACAAAGGATCTTGAAAAAGAGGAAGAGCATCCAAAAAACCCAACAAAATTCACTAAGGAGAATGAAAGGAAACCTGGTTAAATTATAAATAATAATGGGTAGCATTTGGTGAGGGGGTGTGTTGGTGTCTCTGTGGGATGCCCTGGGAGATGCCACCGCACATCCCAGCAGTGCCTGGCTGCCAGGCTGGGGGCCAATCCCAGGGACCTGGAGTCACCAACACACTGCAGAGCTGTGCTCTGTGCTTGTGGGAATCCTGGGTGTGTGGGGAGAGCACTCGGCTGTGGGGGAAGGAGAATTATCAAATAATAGCTGACTGGAGAAGAAGGAATTACTGACTGGACAGTGATGTTGCAGAGCATGAGGTGGGAGAAAGAGAAACACAAATATGATGGTGTTGCAAACAATTCTCATTCTTCAGTGCAGTAATAGGTAAATTATGTATATCATGGGATCATGGAATGTTTTGGGTTGGAAGGGACCTTAAAGACCGTCCTGTTCCAACCTCCTGCCATGGGCAGGGGCGCCTCCCACTATCCCAGGTTGCTCAGAGCTCCAAAGTGTCCTGGTTGTGAGGAATTTATGTCCTAGGACTGACAACCTACAGCAGTGGACTCATATTTCAGATGAACAAATTTGTATGAGAACAGGATGAACTTCCTTCACAATGACTCAAATTTGAGAGAAAGGCTCCAAAAACAGAAACTTATCAGGAAAGGCCAAAATAAAACTAGGATTTTACCTTCCTTAAGGAGTACAGATAGGGATCAGATCTTTTTCTGACCCCTAGAGTTGCCACCCCTCCTTGTGTTACACGCAGTTGCAAGGCACAGCAGCTGTATGTGATTTCTGAAGGGACAGTGCCTGTGTAATTAACCACAGAATTCCCACCCTGGGCACCCCCTCTCAGTCCAGAACAGCTTTGTGACCTGTGTTTAAGTTGTGCTGCCCTCACATAAAAGTGATAAAATCAAGATCAGTTTTGATGGGACTCTTGTTCAGTGCTCTAAAGCTGGCAGTGGACAGGGACAGAATCATGGCATTACTGTTGTCATTATTTTGTCCAAGAGAGTTACAGACTTCAGCAGCTCCCTGACGAGACAGAACACGAGCCAGGATTACTCTTGTTTTGCAAAGGATTGGCTGATTAAGGGAGTCTAGAAAAGCTAATCTAAGTCTTCTGAGACATTTCATTTATTGTACTTAAATATCTGCAATTACTGAACATGTTTTGGTGTTTGCTCCCCTTCCTGCTTCTGCCTTAGAGCTGAGCCAATCTGCCTTGGCCATGGCTGGGAGGTAACAGGCTCTAGTAGAGAACACAGTTACAAAGGTACTGGGTGAACTTCCACTGGAGATTTTCTCTTCTGTCCCTCAGACATGGATGGGCATTGCCTTCCAGTTTCTAGGGATCACCTGGAAGTCCATAAAGATAACTCAAAGTCTTGCAGTGGGCTGTGAAGGAGAATTTTAGTAAAGATAGGAGAAACCTCCTGGCTTTTCTTCCTGGCAGTATTTCACCTAAAGCACCTGAGACCCTGAGCTATGGCCCTGATGCTTTAGAAGCACCTGTATTTGTGTCACTTTATTCACTTTACCCCATGCCCACCAACCCGAGGAGCTGCACCAGTGTTTGCAAACACCTCTGGCACAAGGCCCTTGTGTCCAACTGCCTTGCTAAAAGCAGAACTTCCTCTGAAATTCTCCCTTCTGCCTTTGATTTCAAGAGTTTCGAGATTTCCTGGCGCTGCCCAATGGCTCAGTCCTGAATTGTTTTTCCCTTGGATCTCTCTGACCACCTGGCACAGGAGATGCTGCAATCCCTGAGGCTGAAGAGTCAACACGAGGTGCTTTCTTTGTATGTTTTTCTGTATTGCTCTGTGTATTTGTTTTTGTCAGCCTGTCCACTGCAGGACTTCCCCTTGTTCCTCTGACAAACAAATCAAAGTCCACAGAGGAATTACCCAGGAATTTGGGCAGTTTCACCTCCTTTGATAACAACAACTTAGTTCTAAAACCCAGAAGTCTGTAAGTGACTGGTAACTGATATCCCTTGCAAAGCAAAGGCTTAAACCAGGGCTTAAGGGAGGCTATTTCAGTCAGAAAATGGATCACCTTGGAATAATCTGGTGCTCCCCCTGTGCCAAAACTCACTGTGCTGCTCAGTAAATGCCCTCATGATGTTCCAGCGTCCAGTTCCTGCTGTCACCTGTCAGCTGGACTTTGCACAAGGACTGACCTGCCAGATTGCCACATCCCTCATTGATTTGTCCGAATTCTTTGTAATTATTAACTTGAGGTCATCAGTTCTAGAGAGCTGGTCTGGTTAGGGAGGGCAGGAGGAGGCAAGACTAAACTGAGGTGAAGACGAGCCAGGCCTAGAGCCTTGCGGAAAGCAGAGCCCAGTGGCACTGACAGCACCAGACCTAACGCCTGGAGGTGTTTCCCATGGGAAACTGAGGGGCCTAATTTGGTATTCCTGGTGCAGAGATGCAGAGGTCGGCCTGATGTAACATAAACCTACATTTTGTACTTAAACAATATTTTATTTTACGAATAATTCTGTGTTGGCTGACCTGTAGCATGCAGAATCTTTAATGTCATTTTTAGTTTTTTATAGAGAGGTTTCAAAGACTTAATACATAAGGATAGTCAAACCAATTGTATCTTCATCCTGGGGCTCTTGGGACCTTATTCCACTGCCAGTTAAGTCACAGGAATTTTGTTTCTCTTCAGTGGATGGACCCCAGGTTTTGTGGGAGCAGGGGGATCTAGGCTCTGAACTGGGAAGTGAACACTACTTGGATTTCCACCGGAATTATGCAGTAGGCTGGGGAAGTGCCCTGGTTAAAGGGGTGGAAGTGGTGAGCTTTGCCTCTGTGTGTGTCTGGGAGAAGACTGGGGAGCCTGCTCTGATACCTCAGTTTGCAGGAACGACACTGAACCTTTACTTACACAATCTTCATTTTGCATTCATTTTTAAAATAAAGGTATTGTCATAAAATTGGATACTCCACTGTTTAAAGGAGGGAGTTTTAATGAGTATTACCTTATTTCTGCAGAGCTCTAGTCTTTAATGAAAAAAATCTCTTTTACTCGTCATTTTTCAGCAATGAATATTTAATGTAGTCCTGATGCCTAAGAAAGGATTTGTATGAAAAGGATGAAAAGAAACATTTCTTATATAGAAGCAAGATATTTACTCTTCAAAGCTGAGTCACTGAATTTATGGCCCAGGAAGTTGTCTCAAAGACAACTTTGTCTTTCGTTTAGTTTTTTATGTTGCACCACAAATAACTCTGAGTGGCAAGGTGCCTGTTTGCACATTTATAGATGTGTGCAGCCAGGATGTTCTGCAGCTCCATCTGGAAAGGACACCCAATCCAGGAATAACCCCACATTTCTCACAGGACTCTCTCCAGTCCCAGTTCTGCTGCAGCAGCAGGTGCCGAAGACAGCACAGCTCAGTGCTCCAGAACTGTCTGGGGATGATTCTTCCTGCTGGTAATTGAATGCTGCTCACTGTGGTGTCAGGGCTGGAATTCCAATCTGCAGTGGATACAGAGCTCTGCCAGGGCTTTCCTTGCAAAACCTTTGGATTTTTGCTTGAAAAATGCTCTGCAAGCATTAATATGATTTCTTTTCATTTTTCCAAGCAATCTGCCTGCTTTCAGCACCACAGCTGTTCCCAGTGCGTATCTGCCACCTGATGGAATAATCCTGTGGCTGGAATATCAAAAAGGGGAGCTGTGGAATAAAGTGCAATGTCAGGCTGGAAGAATAATAATTTTGCCTGGGAAACCAGTGGAAGAGCTGAGAATCCTTTTGAAGGAAACTCCACTAAATCTAAGTAGATTTGTTCAGGCATGGGGCTGGGGTGCTGCAGAAATGACATTTTACCGACTTGGCAGATGTTTTGTGGTTGGATCCACAGAAATCCAGAGCTGCTCTGCCAACACCCTTCTGCAGAGTCATGGCATTGCTGAGGGAGACAGGGAGCAGAACAAGCAGGAATATAAAGAGTAATGATGCAGATGTGGGGCTGTGATTTGGGTTATTGGTGCAAATATGAGGTGTGAAAAGAGAAGGTAAGGAAGAAGCCTGTCCCTGCAGAAAGTGGAGGTATCTCCTCTGGACAGCCCAGACACCTGTGGAGAGCTTGGAAAAACATCAGTACCTTTTGGATTCTTCAGTTTGCCTATCACAAAAATGGATTTTGTACCACTGGGTGCTTTTTGGAAGGGTTTTTAATAGCGTTTCATTGAACTTTGTGTCTTCAAGACATAAAGCAAAAGATTTGTGGTATGAAGGATGCAGCACGCAGATCCTTAGGAATTCCTTCTACACTGCTTTCCCCTCTCCTGCAGTTAAGAACAGTTAAGAACTTTTCCTCACCTGTCCTAGTGAGCAATGCTTTAGTCATGTCTAACATTCTAATTAACTCTGCACTGATACTTAGAGAAAAAAAATACAGGGGTTTGGAGTGTGCTGGATAATAAATTAAAAAAGCCCAACAGATATCAGGGAAAAGGAATAAAACCAGCCTATTCCTAGTCAGCAAAACACAGGGAAAATACCCACTGCTGAAATGCATTTGGGTACTGTACTGGGTACTATGGATACCTTTTCCCCCCTTTTTCAGCCAGAAGATTTCTGAGAGAAGGCAGGATTCCAGCAGCCTGTGGCATTCCTGTGGCACTGCCAAGAGCTTTTCCCTGCTCTGAGTGACACCAGGGCAGCTCTTGCTGCCCCTCGGCTCTGGGGGTGCCCAGTGCCCCCACTCTGGTGGCTGTGCTGGGGTCACGGCACTGCTCTGGGGTGGGTGGGGGTCCCCAGCACCGGGTGTGACCCCCAGCCCCTGTGCCAGCCCCCCGTGCTGTGCTGGAAGCTCCAGCCTGTCACCCCCCTGCTGCCCTGGCACGATTTATAAGGGAGACAAAACCATATCCTGGCAAGCAATAAATCCTCACCCAGGGGGCCTAAACAACCACTCACCAAACCTCCCAGAAAGCCCAGGAGCTCTGAAATAACTTCCCAAAGGGAAATCTGACCCTTTTTCATGAAGCTGGTTCGTGTCTCCCCTTGCTTCTGCCCCGTGTCCGTGTTCTTGCTGGGCTGCTCCACATCAGTGCAGGGTGAGGAGCGTCAGGCCCTGGCTCCTGCTCCCCACACACAAACTGCTGTGTTCACGTCTGCTTTTTATCCTTCCAGAATTCAGAATCAAGGAGGGAATCCACTTTATCAGGGGATCACGACCCACTGGCTAAAAATTTAGTGCTACTACTGCTACCATATGGTGGAGATATGTTTCTATTCATAGGTAAAGATTTTTTCAACAGTGGGAAACTTGCTCTGTGTTGTAAACTTGAACAGCCAGCACAAGGACTTCAACTTCAGAAGCCAAAGAGAATTTTACTCACAATTTTCCTTCTGTTTGGAATTTTTCACACCTTTAACAAGACCTTTACGCAGGTCTTTAATTGTACAGATTTTATAATTCAGGATAACAGACCAGAGATTACAAAGTTGCCCTGCAGTAGCTGAAGGAGTTGTCTTGCAGGAAAGATTCTACTCTAAATGATATCACACATCCACAGAAATTCTAGTTTTATAACACTTCACCAGGACCAGGATGCTGAACTCAGTTTAGTTTTCTACAACAATTTCTAAAAATATTCTCTTACCACTCAATCAGAAATGTTTTGGTAAGGTAACTAAGTAAATACAAATGCAGACCATTAATAAAGGCTTTCTCCCCTTTTCTTTTTCCATGTCTTTCCATAATTAGGCTGCCAGATTGTCTCTGTCTTAGAGAAATGAATTTTGGATGGATATTTCTGAGAGCTCAGTAATTGAATATATCTTGAGGTACTCCCCTACAGAGGCAGTGCTCTATTAAAAACAATACAGCAAATCTCACAAGGCTTTGGCAACACAGAGCACTGTGTTAAGGCCACATCAAATGCTTGAACAACATTGTAAAGTTGAAAGGCAACAAAGTGGCTGCCAAAAGCTCGCATGGCAACGTCCCCAAATGCCTGAGGTAAGACCTGCTAAAACCAACCAGCACCTTGCTGTGGGAATCCAGGGGATCTCCGTGTCTTTGCTTTTGGGATTTGATCAGTAACGTTTGAACTGAGAACCAGAACTTTTTCAGCTTCCCAGAGCTCAGTTTTGCCCCTCATCATTAGATCAGGTTCACTTCTACTAAAGGCACCTAAAAATTCCAGAATCCTACTGAGCTATATCCCAAACATGGGGTAGCGACCTGAACCCCCAACCTTGCAGTGCTGCAGCTCTCTCTGTTCTCACCTGGGATTTTGGGTAAAGCACCCTATGGTGATGTTGCTGACACCTAATTCAGTTCAAAGTTAAAACATAGAGGGGATTTAAGAGATAAACTCTGGAGATGTTGTCCCTGGTGTGACAGCTGCCCTCCAGGTGAGCAGCTCTCTGCAGCCGCACACTTCCCAAATTTCAGTGTGATTCTTTGCAAAAGCCAACATCAGGAGTTCCTTTCATTCCCTTCCTTTCATCTGTTCACTGCAGTTCTCCCACCAGTATCTGCTTCTCATCCATCTGATTTCTTTCCATGATATTTCTGCAGTATCCAACAAACCCACTCTGTCCCATCCCCTCTCAATCCCCCCGTTCCCAACTCACCCAGTGGCAGGACAATGAAGAAGGGCAGCCAGCACAGGATGAACATGCCAACCACAATTCCCAGCGTCTTGGCTGCCTTCTTTTCTCTGGAGAATTTCAAAAGTTTGAAAGCTAAGGAGTTCCTGGGATTGTGACCCTTGGATTTGGTGTTGTTCAGCGTGTCCTCGTGAACGTGCTTGTAATGAATCCGTAAGGTCAGCTCCTTGGAGTTGGACATCTCCTTCATCACCCCAGCTTCCAGGTTTCTGGTAGTCCTCTTGGCCACGACGTACACCCGGCAGTACATCACCAGGATGACGATTAAGGGGATGTAAAATGACCCCAAGGAAGAAAACAGAGCATAGAAGGGCTCCTCGGTGATCCGGCACTCCGTGTCGTCCTGCGGCGCCGGCTCCTTCCAGCCCAGGAGGGGCCCGATGGAAATCACCATGGAAAGGACCCAGACCCCCAGGAGAGCCAAGATGGCCCTTCTGCGGGTGACCAGCGCTGGGTACTGCAGGGAGTGCCGCACCCCGATGTACCTGTCGATGGAAATGGCACACAGGCTCAGAATGGAGGCTGTGCAGCACAGCACGTCCACTGCTGCCCAGATGTCACAGAATATCCTCCCCAAAACCCAGTAGCCAAGGATTTCCAGCGTGGCAGAGAACGGGAGGACGGTAAAGCTCAGCAGCAGGTCTGCTATTGCGAGGTTCACAATGAAATAGTTTGTAGGGATTCTTAAATGTCTATTGCAAGCAACAGAGAGAATGACCAGGATATTACCTATGATTGCAAAGAGAATAAAGGCACCGAGGATCAGCCCCACAATGATTGCCCTGCTGGTAGCCAAGGCAGGTGAATCCAGGTTGTTTGCTGTCTCGTTGGAGTTGTTTGCAGAAAAATTGCCATTATTCAGTGCAGACCCTTTGAAATATCCAGGTATGGATGTATTGGATTTATCACCAAGGTCGGTATTCATCTTAAACATCATCCTCCATAGCAAGTTGGGATTGTGTCCCTCGCCGACGCTTCGAGTCAGCTCAAAGTCATCTCTGCACCCACGAAGTTGCTGCAAAGCCCCGGCCGGTGTGAGGAGGAGAACTCATCTCCGCGGAGAGCCGCCGGCCGGGAGCAGGGACCGCTCTCCCGCCGTGGAGTCCTGGGAAGCTCGTCACGAACACCCGGCTGCTCCAAATGCCTTCATTTCCCATGCGGACCCGCTGACAGGAGCAGCAGGAATCCTGCCTGGAGCCGGGAAGGTTCCGCTCCTGCCGCCCGTGACACGCGGGGCGGGCTCAGAGCCGGCTCCGGAGCGGCGGAGGCGGAGGGGCGGCCCCGGGTGCTGCCTGCCGGGCGGCTCCGCCGTGCGGGGACAGAGAGGGGGCAGCG
>WBMZ01015026.1:0-12063 GCA_013400975.1 Atrichornis clamosus
TTTTCCTTAAAATGAAAAAAAGCCATAAAAAGTGTTGGAGGGGATAAGGGGCAATGCCCTCTCAGCCACTTTTTTGATCTCCTCCAGGACCTCGGCTGAGGTGTTATTAGCCTGGTCCTGCGGCTTGCCAAAATTACCCTCCCTACACAGGTGGTCAAGTGTGAGGTGTGCCCTGGCCGGGTCCCTCTGATATACCAAGAGGAGATCTCAGCTAAGTTTTTTCCACATCCTCTCCCACAGCAGATTCTCTGCTGGGTAGAGGAGGCACGACATAATAGTTTTTATGTCGTGGGGCACGAGGGTATTAGTATTGAAAGTGGCTTGAATAAGGTCCTTAAAATAGGCTGAGTCCCTCCCGAACTCTTTCCCGGCTTTGCAAATTTCCTTCAGATGTTGGTAAGGGAATGGCTCCCATCAGGCAACCCCTGCTCGATTATAAATAACGGAAGATGCCATGATTTCCCCTTCTCTGCCCAAATTCCGGGCCTGACCACTCCCACTTCTGGCTCCGATGGTGTGGGAACCGGAAGGGGCGGCACAGGTGCTGGACAGTGGGTCATGGGCGGAGCCGCCGATGGAGTGGACGGAAGGATGGGCAGGACTCGCGACAGGGGGAGGAGGAGAAAAAGGAAAAGGACTAAGGGTAGGGGAGGAACCCGACGCAATAACACCCATCGATGCAGTAGGGGGAGATCCTGAAGCACCTGATGCATACGGGGGCGGGACTAGGGAGGAGCCACAATTTTGCACAGGAAAGGCAGAGGAGGGAGAAGACAAAATGGCAGGGCTGGCCACGTTGCCAGCTCCATTTTGTCGAATAAACTGGGGGGAAAAAACTGGGGAAGAAGGGATGGCAAAAGGGTTGAGGGAAAGGTCCTGGGTGGCAGGCGCCTTGCCGCCAAGGAAAGGGGACTGGGGGGACTGGAGGGAGTCAGGAGGATGATAGCTCTCCTGCATCAACTGACTACTCTGTCCGGGCTCCCAGAAACGGGTTAGTAGGGCGAGGGATACAGGGAGAGGAAAGAGGTTGAGGGGGAACATTCAAAAAGGGATTTCCCAACTTTCCTCGATCTCCCAAATACATCCCATCCTAGTTATGTTAAAGATGTTCCACTTCATCTTAAACATGCAAAATGAAAACTGTCAGCCTGAAAATACTCATTCTGCATTTCCTGTAGTCTCAGGTGTGTACTCTCAGTAACCGTAGGCCAGTAGTATCTTCACATTAGTTTCTCCCTTTACACAGATAACTAATCCCACTGAAACAAGTACAGTTGTACTTGCATATTTAATGCCTTGTTTGTCAGATTACTTCTAGTATATGGCAGTCATCTTTCATCATGTGCTAACTAAAGGAATATGCATACTAACTTAAGTCTATGTAGATTATAATACTAGTTTGATAAACTTCAAAACACATGCATTCTGCTGTGAGTGGAATGAAAATAACATAGGACCATTGGTGGAGACACCTATTGTTATAAGGCAGTATATGAAAGACTAAATTTAAAAATCTGTCTCTTTGTTTGATCTCTGATTCTAATTATCCCACCCACCACAAACCCAGGAGAAACATCTGGCTTTGTTATTTAATAAGTCTCCTGATATCTTAGCATTCTAGACACAGAAAAAGTAAATTAAAAACAAATACATATGATTCAAATCAGTTCAATCTACATAACGTCCCAAAGATCTGTGTTTGTTTCAGTTTTGAAAAACATAGGTATTCAAATTACATAGCTCCAGGATACTGCACAACACTTCCCTTTGTCTGACTCAAAGCCCCTGGGCTTCCAAAATTGGCTCTTTAGAGTAAAACTCTCATACATCTGCCCTTTGGAGTTTTGTTGCAGACTCTGGGCTTGTCTGAGCTATGTTCAATCCTAGAAGTAAGCCTGGAATTTCTTCCTTCCTAGATGAAGCAGCGAATGCCTCACAGATTCTTTGCATAGGGAGCAGATAATTCCACAATAGGCTGAGTCAATTGGCAAAGGGATTATACCCAAACCTGTGAGAGTCATGCATGCACAGATAACTGAAATTGTTTAGGTGATCTGTGAGCTGGTCTCCACTGCCAATGCTGTTCAACCTGCCAGAAGTTCCTGCTTTGAGGAACTGAGACACAGTAATGAGCAAGCTGCAATGTGTTTTGAGTAAAGCTGTACCAACTTGTTCATAGACTGTAGGAGAACAGCTTTTCAGGATTCACGTGTCCACTGAACCAGTTCAAGCATGAATCCTTACTGTGTTTTTACAATGTATTTTCATACTATAGCATACTGTGATGCTATCACAAAATGTGTTGAGAACAAGTTTTGTCTATGAGAAAGGCTCTTGCTTATCCACCTCAAAACATGTTACAAAGAAAAACTAAAAAATCACTGTCTAGAAACAACATCTCTGAAACTAAGCATTTAGAATTGCAACAGTATAGAAGAATAATTCTGAAGACAGTGTTTTTTCAGCATTGTTTCAGCATGACTCAGAGAGTAAGATAGAAACCAGCCATACAGGAGCACTTCAT
The DNA here is from genome assembly GCA_013400975.1 of Atrichornis clamosus. Classification (NCBI taxonomy): domain Eukaryota; kingdom Metazoa; phylum Chordata; class Aves; order Passeriformes; family Menuridae; genus Atrichornis; species Atrichornis clamosus. The sequence goes on from WBMZ01015026.1 coordinate 2,525, forward strand.
TGGAGTCTATTAGTCTGAATTAAGAGAGCAGAGAAGAGACCTCTGGGAGGCCCTGGGCCAGGACATCCTAGAATCTAGCCAGCTTGCTACCCATATACTGTATTCTGAACTCTTCCCTCCCTGATTCATCTAACGGTATGCTATATTTATTTATATACTATTTATATACTCTCTCTATATATATATTTATTTATATGCTAAAGAACAATGACAGCTTATCAATCATAGCCTAGGAATCCCCTCATAGAAATATGGTCCTCTGTAGTGGAAAGGAACTGTCCATCACCAGCTGCATTAAGAAAATACTATAAGAAGCAAGTTCTGAATCACAAAATGACATTCAGAACTTACTATGTGTAGAAACTGCACGTGCTGTTCTTTGTAGGAGAATATTTCACTGGAATTTTAAGTTAGCAGAGCAGGATAACATTTCCAGAAAAGTGTTAGTCTCTTCCTTGACTCCTTGTTTGTTGATGAATCTCATCACCAGGCAATCACCCATAACTAGGATTGAGAACAGCATGCAATAACTACCAAGGACCTCAAGGATCAACTGGCCCTCCTTTCTTTGCAAAAGGATGGTCCAAACAAAATTGCTCAGCACTCTGTCTGGATGAATCTTAAAAGTGCTCAATATTGAGAAATCCACCATTTCCATGAGGAGATTATTCCAATGGTTGATCTCTCTGTGAAAAAATTTTCTCTTGTGTCTAATTAGAATCACCCCAGAAGTAACTTGTACCCATTGCTCCTCATCTTTTCTGTGTGACTCCTTGCAATAAAGGAATCTCCGTCTTTGTAGATGTTCTTTAAAAACAGGAACATGGTCATAAGGGCTCCTCTAGACTTTTTTTTCTCAAGCTTTCTTTTCTTAGAAAAGCAAAACAGCTGGCTATAGTCTATATCAACACCAGAATGTATCCTTTCGTGTTCCTCGGGGCATGTGGTAACACAGACCTTTCCCACGGGAACTTTTCTCTTCTTCCTTCTATGTTTTGTAACTAGAGATAAAAGCTTGGATGTTATTGAAAACTGTCTCTGGAAAGATGGACATTCTACCCGGCCTATCGGCCTAGGGGGAGGTTATGAATTGACCCAATCCGGACGACCTTTGGAAAGTCTATATAAGTTTTAGAATTAAATAATAAATTCAGATTTTCTGCCTCACCCGAACTCGTCTGGTTCTTTCGCTCTGACAGTGGTTCAACAGCGACAGGGGCACTCAAAAGCCATGTACTCCCTTTCTTTCCCTCCTGTCTGCCTCTACAGTTAGCAGTCTTGTCCATGGTTGAATAGACATCAAGTAGAATGCTCTGCAGAACCTGCAGAAGGGAAATAGACTCCCATGTGCTCTTCAGGCATCCAGTCAAGGTTCAGGGTTACTTGGGAAGGAACAGTCATTTGCAGGCTGAGAGGCAGAATTTGCTGAAAATGGGTCATCTCGGGTCAGTTAAAATTTTAGACTGCTTTTGAACTGAAGCTCCCAGGGGAGCATGGGAATAGAATTGCGAGCCAAGCCTTAACTCACTGTGCAGAAAGGCAAACAGTGAATTAGTTCTAGTTGGATAATGTGAACCCATTTGAATGACCTGCCCAAATGTTGCTGCATAGATCACCTATTATTAAGTATGCTCTGAGGGATTTGAGCTCCAAAACAACACCAGGTAGCTATTTACTAACGAAGGAATGTCATAAAGTCAAAATGTACCAAAATCAGGTCACATAAGGTAAAATCCATGACTAATTTGCTGTTTAGATAATATTTTTGCTACATGTGGAGGAGATTCGCGCAGAGAATTAATTTGGAATCAGGAATAATAGGACATAGCTGCTACAGGAGTAGTAGAAGAAAAGCACCATCAACTTCTGAAAATCATGTTCTAGCTCTTTCAGTCTTCACCAACATTGCAGAGAGGGATCTAAGCACTAACACTGTAGCACAACTTTGCTGTACAAGGATCTATGTTGCCAGATACAGGCACAGGACTTAAAAAAGTGTGACCAAAGTCATAAGTCCTTGCAAAAGGATTACCTGCAAAGCATAACTCAGTCCCCAGTTCTGGGATACTGCAGGTCAACAGCAAACTTAGGTGGGTGCTCAGAGGTAGCTGAAAGTAATCACTTGAAGGCAACTCAAACTTTTAAACCATGCATCAGATGATATGAACTAAACCTAATTTACTACCAGATGATGGAAGAATGAACTGAGGTCAAACACGAGCCTTCATTTTCATTAAAATTCTTATGAACTCAACAGCACTGCTCTTTCAGTGAAACTCTTCTGAGTGAACCAGTACCAGAAGCTGCTGAAGAGATGTGAGCAGCATGTTGTGGTTATGGCTGCATTTGAACTTTGGTACCCTTCATCCTTTGTATTAGAGCTCAGTGCTCTTATGAGTCTTGTGAACAGTTGTGGTTCCTTGCAGAATTTCTTGCTCTTACTCTTACACCAAATATTGATCCTAGTACCTTCTTTGGGATTCATTGTCAGCAGACAAGGTGCCCGTGAGCACATTGCATACTGACTTCTCTTTGTCAGCCACAGGACTGTATCCGAAGTCAAAGATCCCCCTGCATCCTGATGGTTGCGTAGAAGTCATCTAGACCCATAAAAAGCTCAAAGGCTGCTCAGGCATGGCTGCATCTTTTCAAAAGCTGGAATAATTAATCTTGGTAAGAAATTGGTGAGAGAAGTGAGCTGGCATTGGCCCTGCTATTGACCATCATGGAACAGATACTGAGGCACTGAGTACAGAGAGCGAAAGTCACCATTTTAGAAACCCCAGCTACCCAAAGCTGATCTCACCCTCCCCAATCCAGCCTGGCTGTCTGACATGGAAATTGGCAGAAGGGTGGGAAATAGAGGGCTTTCCCACTGACAGAAATCTCCATCTGTCCACCACTGGCAGGAGCAGCAAGCCTGGGGTGTACTGCAGGTCGTCTGCAGCTTGATGATCCTGCCTGAGCTTGGTTTCTCTTTTTGAAAATCCTGTCAGAAAAATTTCTGCCAAAAAATTTCTGCCAATCCTGTCCTGTTCAGACAACTCCTGGCCTCCCACTTCCCTCCCCAGTCATGTGACAGATGGTTAAATAGGGCCTCTAAAGAGAAATGGAGCTATCATCCTGTGTTGGGTTTATGTGGCAAAATTTGGGTAACAGCGAGGCTAGAGGAGTGGCTTCTGCAAGAAGCTGCTAGAAGCTTCACCTGTGTGTGAAGACACATCTACTTCTGTTGGCCAAGGTTGAACCTAACAGCAATGCTTGTCATGCCTCTGGGGTACCATACTTAAGAATGGGAAAGAAATGCTGCACAATTATAGCCAGAGAAGAGCAGAGTGAGGATATATGACAGAAACAATGCTGCAGACACCAAGGTGAGTGCCAAAGGAGAGGGAGGAGGTGTTCCAGGCACTGGAGCAGAGATTCCCTGGCAGCCCATGCTGAAGACCATGGTAAAACAGCTGTGTTCCTGAAGCCCGTGGAGGATGTTGGAGAAGATACTCATCTGCAGCCCATGGAGGACTCTATAGCAATGCATGTGGATGTACCTTAAGGAGGCTGTGACCCTGTGGAAAGCCTGTGCTGAAGCAGACTCCTGGCAGGACCTGGACCCCACAGAGAAAGGAGTCCATGCTAGAGCTTTTTTGTGGGAAGGACCTGTGGTCCTGTGAAAGGTCCACACTGGAGCAGTTAATGAAAAACTACAGTCTGTTCATGTTGGAGAACATGTTGGAGAAGTTCAAGGAGCACTGTCTCCTGTGGGAGGCACTCCATGTTGGAACAGGGGAAGAGTGTGAGAAGTCCTTCCCCTGAGGTCAAAAGAACATTGTAGACATGTGATGAAGTGAGCACAGCCCCCATTCCCTGTCCCCCTGCACCACTGGGGAGAAGGACTTAGAGTGTTCAGGATAAAAACCTGTGAAGAAGGGAGAGGTGGGCAGAAAGCAGTGTTAAGATTTAGTTTTTATTTCTCGTTATCCTGCCCTGATTTGATTGGTAGTAAGTTAAACTAATTTCCCCCAATCAAGTCTGGTTTGCCTGTGACAGTAGTTGGGAGTGCTGTCTCTCTGTCCTTATCTTGACTCATAAACCTTTTGTTATGTTTTTCTCTCCCCTGCTCATCTGACTTTGGTGGGCACATGGCATCTAGTCATCTACACATCCCTTTTCCTGTTCCGGGAGTGCTCCTAAACTGTTCCCACCTAACAACCCACAAAACTATCACTGACACTTCCCAACCTGTTGAGGTCACTCCACCAGCCGGTGAACCAGGGAAAGTGGCTGAGACCGGCTGGTGGGAAAAACTCAGGTATTTGAAAAATATATCTGTTCAAAGGAAAGGCCTCTCCCACAAGTCCTTGCGTTTGGAATGTAACCTTACCCCCCAGCCCCTCAGATAAGATTAAAACTACCTCTCCCAGCAGCCTGTGTGGCTGCTTCCTGCCCTGGTCCTCTGCCCTGCCCCTTCCCTCTGCTCACTGGCTCCCTTCCCCGGCTCCGCCTTTGTACCGCCCCTGTGCCCTCAGATCCCTCTATAAAAGCCGGGTCCCCACGCGCCTCGTCCTCTTCGTTCGTCCATGCTTCCAGGAATAAACCATCTCTCCGTGGAACTCGGTGAGCGGAGGGCCCTCCTGACTCTTTGTCTCTGGTAATTTGAGCTATCCGCCATAGGGTGTGGGGTGCGTGCCACCAGCGCCTACCAGCAGCGCAGGGCAGAAAGAGGGGCGTGCTAGCAGGCGAAACTGCACCCGATCTGTCCCTCTCGAGACAGGTTGGGGTACACAGCAGCTACCTCTGACTGCCCCATCGAGCCCCCACAATCCAAACCCCCATATGGCAAGCTACACCAACCCTCAGCACCATGTGGCTACATGTGGTCCCATATTTCTCATTTCTCCTCCCAGCCTTTCTCCTTTCCTCTCCAAGAACACAGTGACTTGCCATCTTTGAAGAATATTTACTGATATGTTATTGGCAAGATCACATTTTGATGGCTGCTGAAAATTCCTGTGTAATTTAGAAATACACAAACCAGCTTTAAATGGAGTTTAAAGCAGCAATGCTACACAATGATTTTGTGGCTACAGACAGGGTAAAACTCTTCTTGAGTAGACCTAGTTCTGCTTCATAAAGCTATACTTTAGGCAAAGCATAATTTCTGTGCAATTTCTCAGACAGCAGCTGCAACTTTCCATTCCCTTTTTCAGTAATTCTGATGGCTGGTCAGTTCCTACCTGAAAGGGAAATGTTCTTCCAAAGCAAGACAGTGCTGATGACAGAACACAAAAATATCTCAATTTTTCTATTGCTAACCAAACACCTCCTTTATTCATGTCCGTCATGTTCTTATGTCTGGAGGAACTGAAAATTAAAAATCCTCACACATGGGCTGATGGCAGAAGCATCTCAGAAGAGTACCCTTGTTTTAGACCCTGCACTGAATTCAAGACTTTTCTTAACCTCCTGCTGGTGCTGCCATTAATATGTGCTGTCATCTACATGTTCACCAATCATACAGATGTCATAGCCAAAAGCTTAAAATAATTTTTTCATCTTTACTGAAAATCTTCCTCATCTGATAGGTAGACAGCTACCTTTGGAAATCTCTACAGTGTCTTGGAAGATTATGCAGGTGGTCAAGCCACCCTTTGGAGAATAAGGTTATTCCTCTAACAGCAATTGAAGCAGAAAGGATCTCTGTGTTTGATGTCTTGTGTCATGACTTGGATGTGAAAGGAAGGCTTGGAGGAGAAGAGATTGCTGGAGCATATTTCACCACAGTCTGTTGCTGCTGTACTGCTGGTAATAGTCCCACTCTAGTCACAGAAGAAGGGAGGTTTCTATCAATCTGGTTTTGGTATGTGCAGTGTACAGGTGTTTGTCTTACCTTGTACTCAGTGGGGAATGAATGATTCACTTTTACTCAATGTTTTTTCAGTCATTGAAGAGAGATACTGTGTATTTCTCTTCTTTGCCAAAGACTAATGTTTAAGAGTTGTTATGTGACAGTTTGTGCCTTGTTCAGAGATTGTGAGATATTAAAGAAAGAGATGGTGTAACTTAGTACTTCACAATGCAGATACACAATGTAGAAATGCTGTCACTACACTGACAGCAATAAGACAGAAATTTGAAAACCTAAGGTCAAAGTCCCAAAGTTCCTATTTCATTATGCCGAAAAGCTGAGGGTACTTCATAAACCCCGAAACTTTAGTTCATCATACCGAAAACAGGACACAGAGAGTTTGCTCACAGCTGTAACAGGATAATCCATCCGTTCATCCTGAGTATAGCTCCTGAATCCAGCTGACAGTGGCAGAAAATAGATAGAATTTTTTATTAAGTTATGTTTTTACTATTCAGGGAGAATTTAAACCATGCCTTTGGGCCTGTCTAAATTTTCTACTCCTTCTGCAGCCTGTGCTGAATAACTGCCCCAATTCTTCTCAAACACTTCTTCATTCAAAGGTTGTGCCACATGGCTGTGAAACATCATTATTTCAAACTTCATTTCTGTTATATTTTAAAGCAGTTGCTGATTCCCACGCAAAGGGAGATAAAGGTTATAAAGAACAAATATTTGAAAAAAACTAAAACCTTTTACTTCACTGCACAGCCTAAACAGTCCGGAAAATACCTTGCATATTTACTAAATACCAGGTTTTACTCAGGGGAAATCTATGGGGAAAACAAATCTACATTAGCATTTATAAAAAGAGACCACATGGTAATAATTCTGCCTTCATTTGGCAGGAAAATTAACCCCATTCATAGCAAGATTTTACCCATTTTCACAGAGGTTGCCGAAGTTAACAGATGTAAACTAAACTCTGTCAAACTTTTCCTGGAGAAATTATTTTAATCTGAAGGGCAGCAGTGGCTGCGTGTTCAGTCTGTTTCTCCACAGCATTCCTATATTGTCCCCTTACAGAGCACCTGAGTGTCTTGAATGTATGGCATTAAACCGCTCCAAACTCCAAAACTGGAGCTGTTTTTGTACTCTACTCCTCTGTAGGATAGAAAGCGGTTCTCATGGGATTGCTATGGTGTTTACAGCGTGTGAATGCTCTGATCAAAAAGGCTCAGCAGAAGTTGTGCTGCACTTCTATATGTGTCAAGAGGTTTGCTGAAAAGGACAAACAAAGGCCCACACTGTAGGCCTCTTGTTAACCACCCCAAAATCCCAACTATTTTTTAAAACTGTAGTTCATGAAGCCACAACAATCTTGAAAGGATTACGTCTAAGTTCCTTAAAAACATGTAAAAAATGACAATAAATTACAAGATCAAACATATTGTTCAGTCTTAGACTAGTTGTCTATTTGTGGAACAGCTGCTACAATGAAGTGTGAAATACAGAGCTAACAATAGCTCCATATTTAACCACTACACATTTGCAGTAACACTGTAGCTAGCCTGTTAACAAAACTTGAATTACAGATGTAGTAATTTAAACTACAAGATCAGGTCTTCCCACAGCAACATTGCATCAGCATCAGATGCTGGACACTTGAATAGTTTCTTTTTAATCTGCAAGGCCAGCAGTATGCTTTTATTGGCTTGGCTCTGCTACAGGAATTAAATTATATAATAAATTAACTAATCTGTGACATGCACACTCTGTTTCCAACAGGAGTGAAATTGCTTCTAATATGCAAGCCAAACCTTCCAACCAGGGGCTACTGACTATATCTTGTTTATTTGTATGGCTGTCAAATGAAATTGCAGATATGTTTCAGTGCTGCTGTGCTGGTACACTTAAAACTGATGCTAAATATCCTGACTATATCCTCCCCATTACCATGCAATTGACATGTCTATAAAAAGGAATAAAATAAGGGGTTACTGTTATCAATTACAGAAACCAATGTGCACATATTAGAAGAGAACCTCACTAAGACTAATGTGGCAGTTTTTGAAATTGTCGCCATATTTCTGTGTGCAAAGCTGTATTGTTCATACAATAGAATAACTGAAACATCAGTTCTGAAATAGCCTTGTCCTTTGTCCAGCCCCCTCACTTCCAGCTGGAGCACATGCTCTTTTCCTTCATACTTCTTCACCCACACAGGAGAGCATTGTCAGGGAAGGCCAGAATAAATGAGATGACCCCAAGGTACTTTCACCCTTGCAGCCTAATATCTGTATTGATTTCAAGTGTTTATTTCACATACAATATGACTGCAGCCTGCAGAAAGCTTTGATGTGGTTAATTTAGTTCATCTACCCAATTCTATTTTTGCTATGATTGTACAGTCTATAGCCTGGCACTTAAATGCTCATTTTTCTGTCAGTGTATTTCAGTTGCATGTTTGTGTTTTTTATGTAAATAAATATGCTCACTACAGTAACTGAAGATAATTGTTTTTCATCATCCAGACTTTCATACAGAGCAGGGACTTTAGCTAAACAGGGGTCTCATTTCTATAGATCTGCAGTAATAGAGTACTTGTAAATCAGAGATGGTAATACCACCGGAACCCCCAGTGTAATGACACACATTACACTGGCTTAGTGAGGGACTTGTAACCTTGTTAACAGCAAAATATCATTTCTGGAAACAGTTTGCTAACTGATATTTTAGAAAAGGGATAACTTGAAGACTAGCTATTTGCTCTGCTTAAAAATATTTTTAAAACTGATTATTTTTTAAGTCCTGGCAAGAGGTATCCTTAAGAATGTTGTGTCTAAGATAAAGACAGCAGACCTTAGATGCAAATCCAAGCACATTTCTCCATTCTCCTTTTCCCTCCCACACCAGGCTTTTTTTTTTCCCTTAACCCACATAAAATTATTTGGTTTAATGTTGGGAAAATGATGAATTATTTTCAATGAAACCGGGTGTTGTGTTATATTATGCCAGTTTGCAACCAAAACTTTACAAGCTCAAAGTCATCATCAGGATAAGAAATTATATATAAAACCATATAACCATAAAAATACAACTCTGTGTTGCTGTAGTGACGAGACAAACAAAAATGAGACATGGAGAAACACTTGCAGACTGAGATGTTTTTTCTGTCCAAAGTACACAGGAGGTTATTTGGCAGCTGTCCTATCACTGGGGTGCTCTGAGTGAGATGGGAGCTGGAGCAGCCACTGCTCACCAAACTGCTGAGCACCACTGCTCAACAAACAAATTACTGCAGCCAGCAGCCCCCGTGTCTTACACTCACAATCAACAGCTTCATGTAGCTAGGGGATGAAATCTGTGCATTGGCATGTAATAACAAGCAAAAAGGAAGCTAAGATGGAGATTTGTAGCAGTTTGCCTTGCAGTCAAAATGGTTCATCTGGTGTAATTATCTCTGGGTAGCATGATTTCCCCCTTTTTTCTATTTATTTGACTTTTTAAAAATCTTTTTTAATAATCTAATTATCAGTGATGCCATTTTGCCTAGTTTGAAATAAATCCACCTTATGATAAAGACAGGGTTTAGGTCAAATTTTCATTGTATGCCTTGCTACCTGACTGTTATGATTAGGTTCTTAATATTTTAGAGAGGGAGAGAGACACCCCTGCCCGAATTAAGGTGCAA
>WBMZ01015027.1:0-52953 GCA_013400975.1 Atrichornis clamosus
CCATTGAGCACCCACAATCCAAACCCCATGGCTTGTCACACCGGGTAACTGGGAAAATCCTATGCGATGTGTCCATCCATAGGTGAGGTCTCCAGATTCGCCGCGAAAGTGGGTCTAGCTTTTATAGGCCCAAATCAGCAAGTCAAAGTGACTTGATTATATTTATAGCACAGAAACACCTGGATCTGATAGCACACTTCCTGACCAGCCAGGGCCAGGGCTTGGCCAGAGCCCAGGCCTTGACTTGGGAGGGTTTTCCCCTAAAATTCCCTGCAAACAAGTCTCTATTCATGTCAGTTGAGAAAGTTTCTTCAAATGATACATTTCTTGCAGATAACTACACAAGGTTATGAAGAGCTAGCATAAGCGTCTTTGTCATCTATTTTTAGCTAAGTAATACTACTGGTGTTAGTCACACAGGGCCCAAGATTCATCTTGTAAGTCAACTCTGGCTGAGGCCTGCTGCTCAGGCCTCAGCACATCACCTCCAAAGCCCCAGCAGAAGATAAACAAGATGAGATATATAGGCTTATCATAACAGCTGCTATGTGCAGTCAAACACATAATTTATTTAGAGTATTCCGCAGTGCTCTTTGGAATCTACAGCCCTTTCTCTGCTGCTTACATGGAACATATATTTCATGGTCTAATTGTCAGTGTAATATTGACACTGCAGTGATAATTAACATAATGGATCTCATTGTACATTATCTGTATCTAGCATATTGGTCTTTTCAGCTTAAGATTTTCTTGAAATTCCTTGAGAAAGTCACTTGATTTTCTCTGTTGCTTCAGCAGTGACCTTAGTTTGTAAATGGCTTATTTGTCCTAGCTGTGGAAGAGACAGCTGTAAAGCATTGCAGGCACCTTCCTGAAATACCGACCATGACCCAGGGACATAGTTGTTGAAAGAGCTTTCAATACAATGTTGCTTTGTATGAGCAGTCAGTAGCTGGCTTTATCAATTTTCTGAACCCCTGTGCTGAGGGTATTCTGCCTGTATCAGACATTGCTAGAGGCACCTTTGATTTTCATTTTGCAACATGGGAGAAATTCAGAAAATTCAGAACAAGTCAGAAGATGGTATTCTCTTACCTTGCATATTAATACCAGTCCATTATTAAGAACAGAAGTGGCCTGGTGGCTGAGCGCACAGGACAGTAACTGCAAAAACACTGCTTAAAAAAAAATAATCCAGTCCCCTTCATGACATGAAGGGCTTGTAGTTCTTAAACTAATCTAATTGTAAGAGCTAATTTCAAACTGGAAACTTGCTACAATAATAAGTCATACTGAATTATTATTAAAGTCTGGCAAAGACTTAGACTTCAGAGGGTGCCTAACTCTCTCTGAAATCCAGACTCTACAGAATTGAGTATTTCTTTAAGTTTTAATTAGTGATCTTGTGTGTGCATGTGTGTGTGAGCCTTCATCGTGTTGGTCCTAAAGCATAGAGTTACGTCTCAAAGAACTGAGCGGTAATCAAAATGGGTATGAACACGCAGGACCATACGTTACACGCAAATGCTATGCTCAGAGTTCTATTCTGGCTTAGGAGAAAACAGGTCTGCCATGCAGTTTGTTTCTGTTAGTGCAGAGTCGCTTATAAGCTTGAAAGGGAAGGCAGAATTTGAAAAGCAGTTGGCATGATAGATGTGCCTTGCAAGGGAAGGAGAAACATGGGGAGCAGTGGACAAAGGAAAATGAGAAAATAAAGCAAGGTACTAAAATTGCAAAGAAATCAAAATCTAGAGAAGATGAGCAAGGAAAATATAAAATTGGAGTCCCAGTGAAGTGATTAGATCTTCATTTGATTTGTTTCAAAACCTTCCTTTGAGTTGCTCATAAGTGTTGTAACTGCCCTTGTTCTTTTTACAATTAGACTCAACTCCACCACGTTGTATACTGGAAAGAAAAAAAGCATGCCCTGACTTGTTAGAGGCTCTGAATTATTTTCAGCAAGATATATATACAGAAAAAATGCAATCCTGTGTAATAGTAATTATTATTTGAGTGTAATTCTATTTGAGTGTACCTTGTCTAGAGATGTAAAGTTTTCTGACAAAGGAGCTAACATTTTATATTTTGATGGAAGAACTGAATTATTAAGGTACATTGAGACTTAAGAGTCTAAGACCAGCTGATGTTTGCTGTGCCTTAATCATTATTTTCCCCTCTACTTTTGTAGAATGAAGAGAAAGTTTTATTCCTGGGAGGAATGCATGAACCTTCGAGAGGTTAAGGTACTTGTTTCATTAAATGGTTGACTTCAAATGAGATGATCACTGTCATATTTTGGGGTAATATCAAATTCTTTACACCTCTTTTATCAAAAACTCCCCCCAGTGTGAGCTGTAGCATATGACATTCCAGTTCTGCTTCCTGATTCTGCACGTGAAGGGAGTGTCTGTAATCTTATAAAAATGCTTATTAAAATTCTGTAGTCTTATAAAAAATCATTTGATTGTAGAGAGGTGCTTCCTTCTTGCAGTGAGTGGTGTGTGAGTGAGAGCTTACCTGTCACAACACCTGGAGTTGACTGGTGTTTGTTTTTCAGAGCTGGAGAACCCATGTCCTTAGCACAGCATTAACTTCTGTACGTGCAGTTGTTTCTCTATAATTGGCTTGGGGGCAGATACTTAGCATGAAATTCTGATGCCAACAAAACTTTGGGGGTATGTTCTAAGGACCTCCTTAATTTATAGTCCCCCACTGAAAACATGCAGAAAACCTAGGTCATTTTTCTTACAGTACCATGTATTGCCACAGCAAAAATGAATGTTGAATACACTGACTATCTAAAAAGGAAGGAGAAGGAAGACTCAAGTAGAGTGTTGGCTGGAGTAGAGTTAATTTTCTTCATAGCGGCTTGTATGGGTTTATGTTTTGGATTTCTGACCCAAACAGTCTTGACAACACAGGCATGTTTTAGTTACTGCTGAACAGTGCTTTCACAACCTCAGTGCTTCTCTGCTTTTCATACTTCCCTGCCTGCAAGTAGGCTGCAGGTGGGCAAAAGGCTGGGAGGGGACACAGCTGAGACAGCTGACCCCCGCTGACCAGAGGGACATCCCATGCAACGTTGTGCTGAGCAACAGAAGCTGGGGGAAGGAGGAGGAAGGGGGAGACATTCAGAGTGATGGCAGTCTGTGATTGATTTCCTAAGTAACCGTTGTATGTAATGGATCCCTGCTGTACTGGAGGTGGCTGAGCACCTGTCTCCCCATGGAAAGCAGTGAATGAATTCTTTATTTTGCTTTTCTTGCACGCTTGGCTTTTGCTTTACCTATTAAACTCTTTATCTCAGTCCATGAGTTGTCTCCCTTTCTGCCTTTCTTATTACTTTCTCCATCCCACTTGGAGCGATTAACAAGCTCAGCTGCCCAGCAGGGTTAATCCACAATACCAAGGAAGACTTTCCAGAGCTGTTTTTAGTCTTGACTCTAATCTGACTGTTATCAGTGCAGGTGCAAGAAGAGTGTGAATTCTGCCATTAGGAAGTTACTTATAGGGAAAATGGGATTGTTTTGGTGCTTACAGTGATAGCAGATAGCTGGCTTTTGAATGACCAGTGCATTAAGTTACTACATAGATTCTATATGTATCTGCTAATAGTTGGAGATGTGGTCTTCGTTCTCAGATCTGTCTGATTATTTAAAATACCAAAGAGTTTTTGAAGTCAATTCTTCCATATCAGTGAAATAAGTTGGGTTTCTTTTCTTTTTCATTAGAGTAAGACCCTTGTAAAATCCTGTTTGTATTTTGTTTCTAGTCTTTGAAGAAATTAAACCATGCCAATGTAGTAAAGCTGAAAGAAGTCATCAGGGAAAATGATCATCTGTATTTTGTTTTTGAATACATGAAGGAAAATCTTTATCAGTTAATGAAAGAAAGGTATGTAACAGCATCACCCATTCCTGATATAAATTAATTACTTGTGTAATGTGCTTTTAACACCCCTTTTAATGTTCAGAGGACTTTGGATCATTTGTTTAGGCTTAGATTACTATGGCTTAAAGCTGCAGGCTACAGTAGGAGCTGTGGCTGTCACCTTTGAACACAGCTTGGCCAGTCTAGTGAGAGTTTCCAATGTCTCTTCCCAGATTAGCCTGGCAGGTGAGTAGTGGGTTCTCTTGAGAGTTAGGAACTGTGGACTTTTAACAGCCCTCATAGTGAGGAGGCACTGGAGCCAGAACTTCTGATTTCTCTGTTAGTACTCCAACCATGGTATTTTTTAGAACAGGGTGGTATCACCACCTCTTCTTTTATGGCTTCCTCAAATAAATGACTAAATAAAAAGTGGTTGAAACAGTAATCAAGAGGGATCAAATTCTGGATTGATTCCAGGAATTATTTTTCCTTGCAATTTGAGCTGGTGTGTCCAAAGACTGCTTGTTTCATTTGTCAGCATTCTGAATAAAATCCAGCTTTTTGATACTTGCTGGAGCATTAATAAAGTCTTAATTTTAGCCTTTGGGCCATGATAATGTCCTCCAGAGAATAACTGAGGGCAAAATTCCCTGCTTTGAATTTTTCTCTCTGTGGACCATAGTATCAGCCTGGGAGGTGACAGTAATCTTCCTTGATTTAACAAAGTAATGTTACTGTTGTATCTGTGTGAATACTATGTAAAATTCCTTTTAAAGGATAAAAATACTTATGCATGCACAGGTACAGAACAACTGTAACTTAATTGGGCACATATATAGGGATGCTGATTTTTAATTATATGAAATAATGAACTTGAAGGAAATGGTTCAAATATATAACATAGAAACCAGTTATCTCTAGGAAATTCTTAGAAATGCTTGATATCCTACCTCCTTATGAAAACAAAAAAGGGCAGATGTCTCTAAAAGCATGCTGTACATTATAATCTCTATAGTTTAGCTAGGTCTTGGACATTGTATAAATCAAACCTTTAAGAATGTGATTTATTTGTTTAATTCTTAGTTAAATTGCCAGTCTTGCTTGAAGGGACTGTAGAGGAAATAAGACTCTACTGTAATTGAAAAAGTAGGCAGATATGAAAAGCTAGCTATCAGTTTTATTGTCATTGTTACCTTTTATCTTTGATTCATTAGACAGCATAAGATAATGTGTGAATTTAATCATTAATATTTATTTCTTCCCTTCTATTCCACAGAAACAGACTGTTCCCTGAGTCTACAGTTAGGAATATTATGTATCAGATCCTGCAAGGGCTTGCATTTATTCATAAGCATGGTAGGTTATGTTTTAGTTGTAAATATTTTGAATTAGACCCAGATAGTGTTTGTGTTTTTTAATGAAAACACTAGCAATTACATTACTAACTTCAGTAAAAGGAATGATCAAAAGAATGGCACTACATGAAAGATCCAGATTACTGAAAATACCTGTATTTTACATTTGCCTGAATCTTTAGTCTGGGCGTTTGCTCAGTTCCTTTTCTGTAGATATCTCTTTTCTCAGGCTGGCAGCTGGCCACTCTCAAACTCATCAGATGTTAATGGACATGTTTCTTGATAGGTTCAGAGGTCCCCTGAGATTGAGAATAAAGAAGAAAACACTCTTTGTTCAAGGTACACACAGATATCTGAATAAAACACACATTCTCTGCAAGATGCATTTAAAGTAATAAAGTCTAAGTGACAAACAGCATTCGTTGCATGGCCATCCAAATAATTTTTACAATGATAAAAGCTAAAGCTGATGTACCAGCCAGTATTAACAAGACTTAACTAATAAAAACCTGAAGCAAACACCTTACTTTAATGATAGCTTCCTCACCATGTTTTGCTGACCTCTGCAATTCTGCCTGCTAGATACACTGTGTACCTGGGTCTGTTGTTGGGAACCCTCTGGGTTTTCAGAAGAGAACTAAGATCGGTGGCCAAAGTCCTGGAAGCAAGAGGCTTATAGGACCAGCATTACAGTTCACTTGAAGAACACTTTTAACTGTTTTGCAAAACATTATCAAGCTGATGGTTTTATTCACTCTTCATATTGGGCTTGGATAC
This sequence comes from Atrichornis clamosus, assembly GCA_013400975.1. Classification (NCBI taxonomy): domain Eukaryota; kingdom Metazoa; phylum Chordata; class Aves; order Passeriformes; family Menuridae; genus Atrichornis; species Atrichornis clamosus. Next base: position 6,003 of record WBMZ01015027.1, read on the forward strand.
TCATCTGAAACCAAGCTATACATGCCAGTCTGTTTTAGTGAAATACATACGTAAAAATACAAGAATATTATGATTGATTTTCAAAAATCTAAGCCACCTTTTTTTTAGTAAATGGTCAAATGGATCGCCACTTTTCAGAACATCTTTTATTGCTATTTAACTTACTATAGCTGTGAAGACTGAACAGTTTTATGTCAAAACTGTCTTTTTCACTGACCTGCTACATACTAGACTCATATTACTGCCAAGATGTTACAAATCTGTAGTTAAAAAGATCTGGAAATGTTTAGCAAGCCTGACAGGATGCTTGTAATGGTATTTTGGCTCAGAGTGTAAGAATGAGTGTCCCATGACTCCCTCTGCAATAGTTTTGGAAAAATCACATGAACATTTTTTACCTCTGTGTTCTGCTCCTGTATGGCGTAGAAATCTTGTCAAGTAAACTTTTGATGTTCTTTGTCCCTCCAAACTCTTAAGCATCTTTTCATATTTGAATACACAGTTGATAGTTATTTTTATAAGTTTGCCATGAAATAAATTGCCTTACAAGCATTCTGTTGGCACACTACATGTCTGTGCATTAAAATGCAGAAGTGATTGTACTAAATGCTAAGACCAGCTTTGATTGCTCTGCCTGGTACCTTCCATGACTGCTACTACCATAAAGAGGTAGTAGTTCAAGCTGGCACTGGAACATCAACTCAATATCATAGGAAGGATGCAGTCTCCTGATTAGTAGATAGCTACAGCCCTATGTCTTCAACGCTGTTGTACATTAATATAACAAACAAAAGTTAATGTAGTTATACTGCACAATGTAGGCACATCCTGTGTGAACATCTATTCTCTGTGTGAGCGTATTCAAAGCCATGGAAAAAGTAAGCATATTGGAGGGTCTCTGGAAAGGAGGGTGTAGAGCTCTGGTGAGGACGGAGCTGTGCATAGGAACGGTGGTGTCAGGTGCCTGCAAGAAGGAAGCATAGGGACAAATTTCCATGCTAATGGTGGAAACAAATTTCAGAGACAGTAGTCAGTGATATTCTAGCCCTCTTCTCATTTGTATTGGAAGAGCTCTTGCCAAATGCTCATTCATGATCAGTTTTTGCTGAATGCAGACAGCACAAAAAAATATACTGAGATCCTCTTATAGGATCATAAGTAGCTGAGTGCTTGCAGATTAGTATGTTCTCAGATTTAAAAAGAAGTTCAAAGTGAAAAAAAACCCTCTTTTTAATTTATATTGTATAACATTTTATGTAATTTATTGATCTCTCCATTGGACAGTTTTCAATTAGAACGAAACTAGCACTAAAATGGTGTACTTTTTTTATGTTAAAGAAGTGTCACTTGAAAGGGAGCTGTCTGACTGAATGCTCTGAATTGTTCTAAGATAGTCATCTTGTGTATGCTGTTCTTCACAGTCTGACTGGACAATCATTGTACTGACTAGCTCTGCCAGTCACATAAAACTTGGATGTCTCTGTGGTCCGATTCCAGCTTCAACACTAAAAACTAAAGCAAAACAATCCAGTTGGAAAACAGAGGATACAGCTGTGGGTGACATTGCAATCCACATCAATATTTTATTTGAATTTTAGGGTTCTTTCACAGGGACTTGAAGCCTGAAAACCTGCTTTGCATGGGACCAGAACTTGTGAAAATTGCAGACTTTGGCTTAGCCCGAGAAATCCGATCTCGACCCCCTTACACCGACTACGTATCCACAAGATGGTAAGTGCTAGTACTCGCCTCCATTGGGGGAACTTAAAATCAACACTTTATGGTATTGAATTTGTGCTGATTGTAATACCCCTTTCGATGCCTCCTCTTTATGAAACTTTTATTGAAGCTTGGCATAATCTGAAAAGCTTCAATTCATGCAAGACAGTTTACAGATGGCAGCAGCACAGGAGCAGCAGAGGGAGTGTGGTCAGGCAGGTGGAATGTGCTAGAATTGCTGCATGTCAGGAAGGCATAAGAGAGCTTACAGAAGCTTATGTGGTTCTATTTCTAGAAAAAAAATGAAGTCTATGTACAGGATAGGAGAGGAGCTTTTTAAAGGATGTTTGGTCTTAATAGCAAAGAATGAAGAGGTAAGTTTGAATTGTGTTGATTGCTGGGATTTCCTTTTTTTTTCTTTCCTTTACAGGTACAGGGCTCCTGAAGTCCTTCTGAGATCTACCTGCTATAGTTCTCCAATAGATATTTGGGCTGTTGGTTGCATAATGGCAGAAGTTTATACACTGAGGCCTCTCTTCCCGGGTGCCAGTGAAATTGATACTATATTCAAAATTTGCCAAGTCTTAGGCACACCAAAAAAGGTAACTAAAGTGATATTCCACACTGCAATAATCCTAGAGCTGTTCTACAATACACAATGGCACAGTAGCAGTAAGCACAAAAATAATGAATTTTTCTTCTTACTGCTAATTTATGGTATTGATCTCAGATATAGTAAACTAAATTAAAATTTATTTTCTGTGTAGTAAGCGTTATTGTAGTTATGCTATAAAAGCTGACATATAGAAGAGGAGAAATAGACCCCTGAACAGCAAACGAAGTCGTTAGACGGTGATTTCATTAGGTGGGAATTTCATTTTCTCTTGCACATTGCATATAAACATCTGGTTTAAAAGGCTAAAAATTGGGATCATGGCAAGACTCCTAGCTCCAGATTCCATTTGTGCCCTTCACTTCGTTGGATGTACAGCAAGACTAGAGATGAAGATTTCTAGTGAAATCTTCAATAAAGACTAGAGTAAACTGGACAGAGTCTATTAATTACTGATGGGAGAATTTATGCTAGTGTGCTTAGGCACTGATACTTTACAGCTGAACTGTTTTTGTGATTGGCAACCTCCTTCTTCCAGAACGACTGGCCAGAAGGCTACCAACTTTCAGCTTCCATGAATTTTCGCTGGCCTCAGTGTGTACCTAACAACCTGAAAACTCTCATACCTAATGCAAGCAGTGAAGCGGTGCAGCTCATGAGAGACATGCTGCAGTGGGACCCCAAAAAGCGGCCAACAGCTAGTCAGGTTTGGTTTTGTTTTCTTTTTCTCACATCTGCATGTGATGTTTCCTTTCACTGCAAGGCACAGTCATTTAGCAGTTGCTCAGGGGTATAGTTCTTAGAAGGGAGAAGAGCAGAAGCCAAGAACAGTTTGCAAGACGAAGGATGGTAATTAAGAGACAGTAATGAATCTTTTGCAAGAAATATCAACTGCTGGGGGTGTGTGCTCAGTGATCAAAGGTGTGACTGCAGCTTGTGTATTGTAAATCCACCTGAATTCAGTGTAATCCAGTCACTGTGAATAGCAGCAGAGTGAAGGTAGGATGTGTGCCTGAAGGCTGTGGTGCTGTTCTTCCATTGCTGTGCGCCACAGAATGACAGAAATCTGGTTCAGCCACCTTGCCCTAGGCAGCCTATGCCAGTGCTCAGTCACCCTCTGAGTAAAAAAGTGTTTCTTGGTGTTTAGAGGGAGCTTTCTGTGTTTCAGTTTGTGCCTATTGTCACTGGGCACCCCTGAAGAGAGACTTGCTCCACCTTCTTTGCACTTTCCCCTTCAGGTTTTTGCATACTTTGATAATATGCTCATAAACCTTCTCTTCTCCAGGCTGAACAGTCCCAACTCTCTCAGTCTTTCCTTGTATGTGAGATGCTCCAGTCCCTTAATCACCTTTGTGGCCCTTTACTGGACTCTCTCTGTTATGTCCATCTCTCTCTTCTGCTGTGGAGCCCAAAACTGGACACAGCACTCCAGGCATGGCCTCACCCGTGCTGAGCAGAGGGGAAGGATCACCACTCTTGACCTGCTAGCAACACTCCTGCTCATGCAGCCCAGGATCCTGTTAGCCTTATTTGCAGCAGGGGCATCCTTGGTAGCCCATGTTCAACTCGGTGTCTACCTCGCCCTTCCCTGCAAAGCTGCTTTCCAGATGATTGACCTCAGCATGTACTGGTTCCTGTGGTCATTCCTTCCCAGGTGCAGGGCTTGGTATTTACCCTTGTTAACTTGATGAGATTTGTGTCAGTCCATTTTGCCAGCCTGTTGAATGGCATGCCGTGGCATGGCAGCAAGATCATCCGGTGTATCAGCCCCTCTTTCCCATTGTGTCATCAGCAAACTTGCTGAGGGTGCACTCTGCACCACCATCAACGTCATTAATGGAGGTGTTGGACAGTATTTACCCCAGTATTGACCTCTGGGGAGCACAGTTAACTTCCTGGCCTCCAACCAAGACTTCGTTCCACTGGTCACCACCCTCTGGCCTGGCCATTCAGCCAACTTTGGGTGCGCCATGCTCTCTGTTCATCCAGGCCAGTATTGCCTGGATAAGGCTATAAGTTTTTGCAGGGCAGTCTCAGCTCAAGGGCACTGCAGATAAGTCCCTACATCCTGTACATTGCCCAAGTCATCAGTATTGCACATATAGGTGGTGGTAGCCACTGGCTCCAGATACCAGTACTGTAGTGGTAGTACCCAACTAATTAAATGAGATGGGCACTTACTGAAAGCCAGATGTGATTCTGGGTTCAAATCTTACTTTATTTCAATAGGACCATAGCTGAACCTTTGTGATTCAATTAGACCTTCAGTACAAATTGCAATAAAAAGCTTTACATCTAATTAAAGCAGTTAAAAAGTGAAATAGATTAAGAACTCCCATAGGTAACAAAAACCAAAAAATTACAGACTATAACAGTATTATGAGCTTTAACAAATGTTTCACAGTAAAGTACAAATAGAGTGAGGAATCAGAGCTTATAGAAGCTTTTGCAGTAAGAGGTCTTTGGGAAGGGAAAACGAGTATATCTGAAACAGCAAAATAGGCAGAGATAAAGTGCCTTTACTGACAATTCCTTAATTACTTGTAAGGCAGGATAAAAGTACTTTTATTAACATGTCTTTGAGAAAAGAGAGAGGCTAGTTTTCATAAGGGTTGTATTTCTTTCACTCAATTCAGTCTTGGAAATGGAGAATTGAAGAGATGGGATGTCTCTGGGGTCAGTTGAATTTTGCTGGCTCAATCTGTGATGACAGCGGTGTGTGTGTTTGCACGCGCACACACACATGAAGAGACAGCACTTAATGAAACACGCCTTTAGATGCCATATACCTGGTTAAGTATCTTATTTCTGCAGAACCTTTTCTTTCTGTACAATTCCACAGAGGATTTGAGAACTCTGTATCTCTTGAAGCTTCTCTACTATTGCAGCATTTTTCTGAAGTGGATTGTGCTTACTAGAATCTAGTGTTGAGAGATGGGTCTTCTGCTGTTTCCTACCCAAGAATTAAAGGAAAATAATTTTTTACCAACAAATAGGACTGGGGAAAGTGAAAAACTTTGCTTTTTTAAGCCTGACATCTTCATTACTTTTTAGGCACTTCGATACCCATACTTCCAGGTTGGGCATGCCTTGGGTGTTCAGGAACTGGGAAAACAAAAGGAACTGCATAATAAATTGTCTCTGCATATTAAGCCTGTCCCTCCAGCACAGCCCCCTCTGAAGCCTCATGCCCAAATTTCATCAAGGCCTTTTCAACAAAGCCAGTCTTCTCAGCACGTGGTGTATCCATGTAAGACAGACAACTCTGGGGCTGAGCACAGTAACTACTTACAGGAGGACAAGTCTAACCAGGTTCTTCTGCCTGCAATTCACAATAAGGTTCCTCAGCAGGTAAGTGTCCATCTAGCATAAGATAAGCTTTGTGATATACTGCCTGATTTTTTTTTCCATAACTGTGTTTCTCTTTCTTGTTCTCTTTCAAGGTTCATGTCGTTTACTAAAAGGACAGTGAGTGAGAATTAAAAATGGTTACAACTTTCTGCTAGAAACTAGAAGTTACTCTATTGAAATCTAAAACCAGTTGCTATGAAACAAGCAAGTTGATTTCTCATTTCAAAGCCATTTTATGCTTCCCTTTGTTGTAAAGCACCGCTTACACTGTGATTTCATATGAGTAAAAAGGATGTACAGTGTTCAGAATATTAGTGAGATTGATGTCAGAGAGAAAAGTATTAAGCTAAATAGTATTTAAGTGAGGGAGAGGAGGCTATTGCCTTCTTCCATTTAAGGCATCCGATTTATTGACTGGGAATATAGTCCCTTTGGTCTTCTACACTAGACATGGAAACTAACAGATTCTTCTTTCAGCATAAGAACGTACCCTTGCTGTTGGCTTACAAGGAGACTGGATTGCTAAGATAGATGACGAGAGCAGACAGTGCCAATGCTGCTGCTGCAGGATCAGTCATAAGTAGGGTCTGTACTGGCCAGTGTCACACAAGCTCAAAGTGTACTGCTGAGCCTGGATGACTGAAGGTACAAATTTGTACCTGTGCTGTCCTGCAAAATAAACAAATTTTATAAATGTCTAAACAAAGGTTTGTGGAAATGCAAGCAAACCTGCAGTTTTATTCTCCCAGTACGGGTCTAGAAGTAAAAATTGAGTATAAGCTAATTATTTGGGAGGTGCTTACTGAAATACAAATAGAGAAATTGAGACCTAAGACATTTCTTCTTCTGTTAATTCAAGACACTTCATTACAGGGTGAAATGCAGAAGATATACAGTGTCTACAGGCTACAGATTGTGTTCTTAGCACATTTAATGGAAGATGAAGATTGTGTTGTTACATCCCTATTACCACTACTACTCTTTGAGTTGGAGAAAAAAAGTCCTCTTTGTTCCTGTCACCTGGTTTATGGTCTAACCTCATGCGTTTGTTTCTTTTCAGTCTTTAAAACAGAAAACATCTGCTGGGTCTGAGAATAAAAATAGTGAACTTAAACCAAAACCTAGGCGAAGATGGGGACATCTTCCCAGGACAGTGAAGAGCTCTGAAGACTGGGATGACTTTGAAGACCTTGATTTCAGCTCTTCTATCATGAGAATGGACTTGAAAAACAAGAAGAGGCAGAATGATGAAAGTCTTTGTAGGTAAGGGTTTTTTTATGTGCATGTGCTATTTGGTCTGTTGCTTTGGCCTTTTCCTCTTAGCAATGTTGCTCTTCTTGCTTTCTATGTATCTAGAAACTTATATCTGTACAATTTTGTGTTCTTTCTTTTTTCCCCACTGAAAATGATGTTTGATTTAAATCTTCCCAAGTTAATCTTTGAATATATACTTTCTGTATCACATGTGGAACATTTTGACATACTCCACGCATGTAAACTGTTTTGGACAACTCTTAAGCTGCAGTTTCCATGGATCGTACACAGTAGAGGAAAATCTACTGAGTGATTTATAAAATTTTAAAAGCAGTATGTAAGGGAACTAGAAGCACAAATCTGATTTTCAGAGGCACTTGTATGGCTTGAGGTTGAAAATATTCCCTGTTGTCTGTGTGTTCATGGTGCAGCAAACACAGAATAAGGAAATGATTCCTGGAGATGGGATGGAGTTGAGAAGGTCAACTGTGAATAAACATGTGCTATAAGAATTGGACTAAATGTACGAATTTTTGAATTACAGATTTGAAAGCATTTTGGACCTGAAGCCTTTGGATGCTGTAGGCTCTGGCAGCAGTGCACAAACTTCCCATGTGACGTTTTCACGGCAGGACACTCCCACATTGAGAGTTTCTGCAGCAAAGCAACACTACTTGAAACATTCTAGGTACCTACCTGGTTAGTAAAAAATACTTCTTTTTCTTCCTGCAATTCCAACAGCTGTATGAAGTAGCCATTGGTACATCAGGCATTATCCTTTGAGCTTATGGAGGGGGGCTGCTGTTTAAAGAATGTGAGGAGAGCAAGCGCTTTGCTAATGTAGATGGCTGTGATATAAACTACATTCTAGCAGTCCAGCAACTGAGAAATGCTGCTGCCAAACAAGAGGACAGGATTGTTGGTATTTCTTCCTCCTGATGGATACTCTTATACTTGGAAGTGTGTTGGCACATATCTGTATGTATCAAACAATTCCCTATCTCCCTAAAAAAGATAAGACTGGTCTTCTAGACTGCTGTATTTACCTCAGGAGTGTAGAATACCATGAACAACAGGCTAAATAATAATGGGAATATGCTTTGCCATAGCTTGGAGTTAAGTAGAATGCAGATCCATGTCTCTATAGAGAATTACACACCTGTCTTCATGATAACCTCTGCTATACTGAAACCAGTGCTGAGGTAGGATGAAGTACAGGAGGCAGATGGCATGTCTGCCTGTATTTAAAATGAGCTGAATATAAGTGTATTCTTTTTCATAATTTCTGTCTATAAAGGCTATATTAGCTATTCATTCACATGTAGTACTAGTACTTCAAAATCAATTAAACTAGAAGGTATTGTGACAGCAAGCTCAGTCTTTTTTCCTGAAACAATTAATTGACTTTCAAATTGGCTCACTTAAGTAGAGTTTTGATAGCTAAAACTTGTTTTACTAGAGGAGGTTGTTAAACACATTGATCCCAAGCCTGCTTTAGCCTTACCATCTATTGTGATTGTATCCTCATGTTAGGTACTCTGCTTAAATATGAGATGTATATTAAATATAAATAATAGGTGGCATCTGAACGGTACTGCAAACTGTTCGCACAATCTGTGGTTTCAGTAGAGACACCAAAGAAGAGTACAGTACTATGAACATTATTTGCTCTCAGGTTATCTTGTTGCTGTTGGGCTTTTATAGGAAGCATAGATTTCATTTACATAGCAAGATTCACTTTCTGTGACTCGAGAATATTTGTGGTCTTGATGTAAGGATTCTGTCCTGTGGTATAAGGAGCCATTGATGCCAGTGGAACTATGTACAATGTGATGTTTGCAGGATTAGGGCCTGTGGCTAGTCATAGCATCCCATATTAGGAGATGATGGGAAGTGACCCATAGAGTTCCTGGGAGGGGGAAAGTTGTGGTTAAGTTGAACCAGACATCTGCTCTAAGATTGTGCATCAGGTGGAATGAATGCAAGCCTGTGTGGCAACAGAGATTTCAGTGAAGTCATCTTTGCATTTTTGTAATAGGAATAAGCACAAGGAATAGCATCGTCTCCACTTCAAACAAAGAGTCTGTTCCATCTAATCCCTGGCCCGGTTCTGGTTTGTCTGGGAAAGCTTCTGCTCTGGGAGGAAGTACTAACAACAGGATGAATTCGGGTAAGAAGCTGTGCTTAACACTGAGAAATGGCAGTAAGTGATGTCTGTGCTATTCCCCACAGCTGTATTTTGGAGTCATCCATTTCCAAAATATTGTCAGCTCCAGATACCTTCTATCTTATCTTTGCTTTGTGTTAAAATAGTTTATGAGCACTGTTCCTTGGGAGACTACTTTAAACTGAAACATAATTTCTTCTAATGAATCCTGAAAAGTCTGAAGTATCCCATGCACAGAAGGTTGGACAGCTCAGGTCTCTTCAGCCTGAAATACTGCATCTTGCCTTTGGTTTCCGTCTTCAGTTTAAGTCATATTTTCTGGTTTCCAAATTATTTTAGTCCAGCTGGTGCATAAATGGCTGTCATTACAGGAGGAAGCTGGTCTAAATTGAGTAGCCATACACACCACTCTTGTTACATGAAAAAAGCAAAGAAAATCTATCATCATGACTTTTAATTGATGTTCTTTCAAATAATGAAGTAATTGTAGTTAAAAAATTCAGACAAAAAGCAAAACTCTTCAATTTTTCTTCTTCAGGTTTTTTTGGCATTTGGTATTTCAGGTATTTAATCAACTATTGTTTGATTTCAAGTAATTAATTTGTAGATTTTGACATTAGATTTTACCAGATCTACGTAAACATGTTGATGCTTCTAGATTGTATCTGTGTATTTCCTCTCTAAACCTTGGCTTCAGGTTTTCATGTGATACAGTTCTGCAGTGCCATACTTCCTTGCATGTATTGTTTTGAAAATGTTTTACTGAGCAAATTTATATTGAATCTTGGCCTAAAGAAACATTTTGGGTCTTCAGAAATTTGGGTTAAAAAAAAAAAATTTAAAATTTTTGATGTAATTTAATCAGAAAATTGTTCTTTAAAGATTCAAGATCAGAGGATGTTGTAAATAGCTAAACTACATGAGAACCTTTATATATGTAGCACATCTCCTTCTTGGCTCTTCTACAAGTTTTTGCTTCTTTTGTAGCTGCATAGGATGTCATTAGATTTTCCCTTTTTTATTTATTCCCATAATTTCCTGCAATAGGCTGACAGTCTCCTGAATGCAGGTGTATAGATATGTAGGAGCTGTGGATTTCTAGCATCTTCCATTACGTTCTCGTTTTCATCAGTCCACGATCAGGCTTCGTCTGGAACACGACCCCTCAGTGCACACCTTTGTCGTCCATTGATAATATGGGAGATCCATTGTGTTGAGCTCAGGTCTTCCTTGCCATTTCTTCCAGGGCCCACAGGATCAAGTGGTCTAACTAGTGGTTATATCCCTTCATTTCTGAAGAAGGAAGTAGGTTCTGCTGGCCAGAGGGTTCAGTTGGCACCAGTTGTGGATCCATCTTCCGGTAAGTACAGTACCAAAGTTCTCTTGGTCCCTTGCTCAGTACTCCAGTAATGCTGTATGCATGCAGCACTGAACCACTTACCTTTGCTTTACTTTATTTATCAATATATGACTGACTGGAAGTATTGTTTGTAACCTTGCAGAACTTCACAGGGAGAGGGATTTGGCTTATGTTTACTTTTGTTTATTAAGTATGTGGGTATATCTACAGCATATTTCGGTGGGACCTAGAGGATGGTGTGAGAGCTGGCACAGAATTCACACTTGTCAAATCAGTGATGTAAATACTCCTAGTCTACTAAAGTTTTAGGGATTGGATCCACTATTGTTTCACATCAGCAAATTCTGCTAAAAAAGGAGGCTTATTTCTTGAAGAAACAAGGATCTGACCTGCACCCAGTTGTTACTCAGTGTGGACAGCTCGCATTGAACCTTTATATCACAACATTTTCTTTTGTCCTTTAGATTTTGCTTCTCTGACATCAGTCAGACCCCCTCTTGGATGGCCATCATTCAGTTCACCTACCAAAAGCTCACCAAGGTTAATGCCTCTGCCACCTCCAGCTGAGCCGATCCACAGGCGCATTGACTGGTCTGCGAAGTACGGCGCTCACCGGTGACCTGCGGGAATGCTCTCTGACCAGTGCGTGCTTCCCAGGAAATGGTGGCCAATGTGAGACAATTTGATACTGTTTTATATACCTGTAAATTTAAAAGAAGCAGATCTTTGATGAATTAGATGTTTTGAAGGGGTTTTTTTACTTATTTGCATTAATTTGAATGCAATCTTGTACCTTTTTGTATAAAAATGTTTTGTTATATAATTGGGTCCAGTTATTTTCATAAAATTGATGCATTTTGTATATAAGGCTTGGGAGATTTGGCATTTTTATACAGCAAATTTTTATAATGAACTTTTAAAAAATTTAACTTTTTTATTAGATTCAACTTTTTTATAGAAGTGGATAAAAAAACCAGAGTGGTGCAATATTGCAGTGGAGGAGAAGTACTGAGGAAGGGGCATTCATTAGACTTTTTCTGAAGTTTATGTGCTAAATGAGGCTGTATAATTTCAGTGATGCCATGTCTCAATGCCACTCGTCCGTTGTCCCATGCTCATTTGCTTCATACTGATATCAGAGGAGTGAGTGACTAACAATCTATACTCTCCTTTGCAGTCACTGAGAGACTGGTAAAAGTCAGTGGGAAGCACTTTTTTTTTTTAATTTATTTTTGCCTTTAATAGGTTTTTTGTTGGATTGCTATCCAGATTTACCAGTCTGAGGAATCTTGTTTGGTGAAGGGTAAATACCCTTCTGTAGATCTGTTTTCTGAGGCGGTGCTTCTTTTCCCTACTTTAAAGTTGTTTTTTGTCATTGTTCACTATGAAATAGAATGTGGACCTACCTCTATTAAATTCATTTAAATATTCTAATGATTTCTAAGGAGAAAAAGCAGATTATCCTTCTTCTTTTTCTTTCGTTGTGAATATAAGATCTGAAAACATATTAAGGACAGTATTAACAAATAAAAATAATAAAATCAATAAAAACTGGTTTCAGAGTAACAAAATATTAATGGTATGCCAGCAACAGAGTTTAAGGAAACAAGATCTATGCAGCTGACTTACCTTTCATAACTCTTTTAAATCACTTTTGGGGAAAAAAAAACCCAAACAAACCAAAACAACACAGAGGAAATGAGTCAGTCTAAGCTTTCTTAAGTTTGTACTCAGTTCTTCTTCACTCAATACATCTTAATTTACAATGTGAAGAATATGTCAACTTCCATGAATTAGGCCCAGAGGCTATACAGGGGAAAATGGGACCTTAGGTGGTCCTTTTAAGAAAAGGTTGTAAAATTGTGGTTGATTTCACAGAAACTGATACAGCTCTTTGAAGAGCAGTTTAACTCAGTGTGTAAGAGAGTATGAGTTGTATCAGGTTATAGAGAAAATAAAGTAGCCCCATAGTTTAAAGGAGTGCCAGTCCAGAGCCAGCCATCAGCAGACGATTCATTCAGATCACAGTCAGCATTTGGCTGGTCCTGCACCTCCTTCCACAGAAGGGTAAAACAGTTCAGTGCTGTGGGAGAACATCTTCTATAGCTGTGTGTTGGAGCAGCGCTGCCAAAGCTGAACTGTGCTGAGTGAATGCATCTTCCTGCAGTAGTGTGCAGAAATGCTCATCTTTCTGAGCCCATTGTGTGATCAGATCAGGCAAATTGTTTATTCATGAGACTTAAATCCAGTGTAAAGGGATGAGAGCAGATGTGGTTCTCAGCATCCAGCCATTTTGCAGGAACCGAATGGCTCATGTGTCAGTGAGATCCTCTCTGTGGGATCTGCCAGCATGCACGAGGGGCAGTTGCTGTGGACTGGAGACTGAGAACAGATTCTGACCTTTTCAGTGCTTTCCATGGAGAACACGTGGGATTTTGAGAAAACTGTACTCTAGGTAGGCTGCTGGCTCAGTGCTACAGGGGGAACCATGGGGAGCACTGGTCACTGTTTGCTTTTATGGGCTCAGCCCGCAGTGAGACACAACAAGACAAAGAGGGAGCAAAAGTGTAAGGCTTACACATGCCAAAGACATGTCCTGCTACTCTGTTACCTGGGCGTAGCAAGTACTGACTCCAAACCATACCTGTTTCCAAAGCAGTGATGCCAGTGCTTAGCAGTAAAGCAGCCATTCGATTTCTAAATCACACACTGATGATGTCTGTGGGTAAGTGGAAAGGGAAATATGTATATTTATGTAAGAACTGGAAAGATAGTTGTTTCTCTTGGTGGAAGTAAATATCTGTATTTATGTCTACATATCATTTAATTTATTTTATTTTATCACCGGGTAATTCGTCTCAAGAATAAACACCTTGAACCTATCCTAGTATGCCTAGACCTCAGTAGGCAATTTAACTAGTCTGGTCTGTACACTTAGTTCCTACGAGTGGAGGAAGACAAGTCTTGAGAACAGGCTGCTGAGGCTTGGATTCATCATACATAAGTGTGAGCTCCTTTGTTGTGAGGTGGCTCATAAAACCCGTGGTGACTGAGAATTACCTCAAAAGAAATATGTCTCATAGGAGAACATACTAAAGCTCTGGAGATGCCCACGTCTGTCCACTAAGGATCGGTGAGATTCAAGTAGCACAGGGTGAATCTTAACCTGGGCTGTAATATCTGAGCCTTTACCAGACCTTCAGTGATTTTTTTGACTATAGCATTCAGGCTTTAGTCAGTCCAGCAAAAAGATTGGAAAAAGAAGTTGTACCTTTTTTTTTGTTGTATATTTCCTCCTTTCCCAAGTTAAAGCCTTTTTATTTTGGGAAAAAATCTAATAATCTTGACACTCAGAATCACTTGTGCTAGTTTTAACGTAGTGGGACAGAAAACTAGCTATGTATAATGGCAACACCTGCATCCTTTACTCAAGCAAATTCTTACTGAAGTTGGAAAAGTTCTTTTTGGAGCTCAGTTTATGTATTTTTCTGTGTTGTCTCTGTGCAATACAGCTATGGAGAAGATGGAGGTCTTTATATACTGAAATGTGGACAAGCAGCATTATCTGAGAATTTATGCTATGTAACCTACTACTTTGTGCTTTAATATTTAGCAGCATCTTTGTGGAAAATGTTTTCAGAATTGTGCTGTTTACATTTTCTCAGGCTTGGGCATAACATGTAATGGTAATGACCATTGGAAATAAAGGAGTGTGACAGTGGATTCATTCACCTCTGTAATCCAGATTTTCCTAAGAGTATTGTGTAAGTGCCATGATACTAGCCAAAAAAAAAAGCAAAACATGCCAGAAAACCCACTCCCATGGTGTTTCTGTGTCTGATATGGCTGTTGATATGAGTAGGTTGTTCCGTAATGCAAGGAAGAAAACTTGTACTGAAAGAACATTATAGAACTTAACATGGAAGGTTGGAGTGGAATTGTCAGTGAGGGAAGAAATAATGGTTCTTATTTATTCAGTGGTTTTATTCAGAAATGTTCTAAATGTTTGTTTCATTCCTTCTGTGTCAAGTGTCCTGCCCAGAATAAAGTTACTCTTGAAGAAGTACTGACTGACTTGAGTCTTGCTCTTTTATTCAGTTTTTAATGAACACACTTCAGTTTGCCTTTTGTTTGGTTTTTTTATTTGGGTTTTTATGGTTTTTTTAGTTGGGTTTTTTTTTTAAGAAGCATTCTTGGAGGGACACTGCAAGTTCACTGGCCATGTGGTTCGAGTCTAAGCATGTCATTTCTGCAGTATACTGTGAGCTCTGTGTAAAGCGAATCGCTTAGACCTTGGATGTCAGCTCCTCTAAAACTACCTGCAAGGCTGAATTGTAATAATATGCACAACATTTCGGAAGGACAGGCAGCTGAACTGGCTTGTGGGTCCCTTCCAAGGCATATTCTATTCTATTCTAATTCTATTCTTCTCCATGTCTTAGCCTTCTCCCCTGGCTTTCAAGGCACTAGAAGCTGAAGACAGGTAATAGTTTGCAAGCCCAGCCCTTTTGTTATGTGTTTAAGTGGGCTGAAAAGCGATTGCACACTTGAAGAAGTAGGTGAAAAACACAAGTGCAAGGATTCTCGCTTTAACTGGTGTGCGTGTGTAATGTGAGGAGCGTAGGTGACTGGAGCATTGGAGAAGCGATAGACTGCGATAGTCTGAATTTGCATCCACACCCTCTCCCCGCACTGTGAGTAAGGAATGTGCGTACGAGGCACAAAACAATGGCAAACTGCCCCATGCAGCGCCTCACTTGGATGTGTCTGCAGTCTTGGAAGCTTGACTACCCTACGTTCTCCTACAAATGGACCTTGAGCTTGTTTGGAGGTTCTAGCAGGGGAGCGCAGCTACCGTATACCCTTGACCGATGAACGGTACCATCTCTATCGGGGAGGTCGTCCTCTTCGACCGAGCGCGCAGCTTCGGGAGGGACGCACATGGAGCGTTGAGGGAGGAAGGGGACACCCGCCTAGCCAGCCAGATCAGCCGAATCAACCCTGGCGATCAATGGGGTGACAGATGTCGCAGCCAGATCGCCCTCACATCCAGACAAATAGTGCCCGCACACAGCTATTTACAGTCCCATATTTCCAACCCTTTTACCTCACGGTTTGTAAGTCGGTGTGGGAATCCAGTCACAGAGTGCATGGAATCACCGCTCTGCAGCGAGAGACCCGTGCGAAAGAAAGGGGTTCAACACTCAGTTTAAAGGTCTTAGCGAGGTTCTCTAGGGAGAGGCATCGTCCCAGAAGCCTCTTCGAAGTATGCAAATTTATGGCTCTCTATTGGCGGCTGTTCCACGCGTCACCGCCCCGTGGCCTGGGCGGGGAGCGAGCGGTGCCAGTCGCGGCTGAGGGGGGGCGGGTGCGAGCGCTTTGCTTTGGGGCGCCGTGTGTTCGCTCGGCATCACCTCGCTGTGAGTAATGTGGGTCCCTGTGATTTCTCTCTTCCCTTTTCCCCCGGCACCCAGTGCCCGGGGCTCGCTTGGCTCAGGTGATGCGCGGAGCTCAGGCCTGAGCCGTGGATCCGCTCCCGGTCACGGGCTCCCCGTGTCAACATGGACCGCTCGTCATCACGTCTCCCAAGAGCTTGTCCCCAGCGGAGGGGTGGGAGCTGATGGCCCCGGGGCTGCTGCCTTTCATACCCTGAGCACGGGACGTCCCCGCGGGTTGGTGTTGCGGGTTCAGGGTGAAACCGAGCGGCCTCTGTTGGGCTGCTGCTTGCAGGCAGGGAGAGTAGGGCCAGGCGCCCTGGATCTACAGGACCTGCCACGCACAGCTGGTCCTCTGGCCCTTTCACAGATGTTCTGGTCCGTGTGGCTAGCGTGGGAGCGATCGCTTCTTGCACTGTTACTCCTGTTCCCTGATTCTCCCTGTTAGCCCAGATGGCCTTCATAAATAACAGCAAGGGAGCAAATTTTTCCCAAAGTCCCTTTTGCTGTTGAGGTGTCAGGATGAGGGGAATTGACAACAACCTACCAGCAATTGCAGCTCCTGGCTGCAAACTGCCCCTTCCTCTCCTTCTGATGAAGAGCGGAGGAGGGAGAAGCTCTTTGTCCATCACCAGGTTGCTCTCCACCAGATTTCAGTTCACAAGTCGGACTTTCTCTTCCAGTATTGCATGGCACACTCAGTCCTAGGAACCAGAATGCTGCAGCTCACTTCAAAGCTTGTTGGTCCCCCTGTATTTACAAGACATGCACCCACCATGCCTTTGCCTTCCTTTTGCCTCTGCTGCACTGATGTGTGCTGGGCATCAGGGACTTGCTTATGTCCTGTGACCTGTCTGCTGGCCTGCTTGCAGCAGCTCTCTGGAAGGTGCACTGAAGAAAAGTGACTGTTCTGTTTCTTTAATTTTTTTAACTACAAGTTAAAAATCACCTTTGACTTTTTTTCTTCTTCTGTGAATGTAGCTGTATTAGAAGTAGCTCCTATTTTGTTCTGTTCTTTCGTGTACCTCACCCTGATACTCTTCTTAAGTCTTTTTGTGTGTTTCTCATTCACTGCTGTATTTATCAGCTGTATAGATATTACTTGGCAGTGTTTTAGTTCCCAGTAACTTACCTAAGAGCAATTGGATGCTCCTGAGCAGGCGTGGGCTGAAAAGCCTGACTTGTTTGAATTCCCATGGTCTGATGCAGTCTCATATTTTGTGTTCTCTTTTCATGCCTATTGGCTAACAAGCGGATCAATTTGTGCGTGCTCAAGGTCTTTTCTCCCCTCTGCTTATGAAGGAGCTCTTGGAACATTGGAAACTGGAGGTTATTGTTTGCATGCCAACAGCCTCTTTTCCAGAATTACTTGAACTGTGGATTGAAGTGACAAGAAATCTCCTTGTAGAGGGAAAACAGCTCTCAGTTGCAGCGAGGACTTGCTGCTATGGAGTTCTGCACATGAAATGCCAGTATGATGCAATTTCATTGCTCTCTTGGCTTATGGCTCTACAGTGGAACCCAGTTCCTCCTGAGACCTAAACACTAGTCTATTCAAAAAATAACAATTAATAACCTCATTTATGGAGTCACTAAAGAACTTAAATGCTGCTTGCAAAGCGTAGTATATTTGATCAACTGAAAAGTCTATACAGTTTTGCTTAGCAACAGGGTTTATTAATGGAAAGAAATGTGACCCATAGAAGGTTAAATAGTGCAACACTGAATCTCTGTATTTTAATGTGGATTATTACAGAAGAAACAGGCCATTCTGCAGTTTCTACTGATTCTGGATCGCATATTGCAATACTTTTGACGATTCTGTTGATTGCTGGATCACAGCTAGAAAGAAAAATGAGAGGCTTAAAAATACATTCCCATTCTTCACCTGAGCATGTGTAGGATTAATGTTTAGATACTTTTGGCATTTCTTATATAAGGACTGCCAGTTTTGGAAACCTGGTCTATTGTCTCTTCTCCTCTTTGATGAAGACTTGGCTGTCCGTGGTGTCTGTGTAACTTCAATGCTAAAACTTAGATTTTCTAAAAGTTTTAAGGATTTTCTTAGCGGTGGCTTTTTTTTTTTTATGTTACCTCCTACTAAGCAACTTGGTGCTTACTTTTCTTGAATTTCAGGGGAATGAAAAGTGTATGAAATAGTTTGACTTGGCTGTGCAGGAATAAAACCAAATTTAGACTGAAACTTTGCTGAAATATTTTGTCAAAAATGAAGTTAAATTTTTGCCATGTGAGTGACCTGCGAACCATTATTCCCGCTGCCATCAGATATTTGTATCATTATTAACTTACTATCTCTTATAACTATTTTAGGTAACAGGAAGTTTGAAGTTATGTCTGGAAAACCAAAACTTTACTACTTTGATGGAAGAGGCAAGATGGAGTCGATTCGTTGGTTGCTGGCTGCAGCTGGGGTCGAGGTTTGTTTTAGTGTTTTAGTGTTTTTAACTTTTAGCTGCTCACTTGTCTTTGAGGCAGATCAGACATTATTAGAAGAAGAAGAGAAGGCATCCCAAGATGCAGTAGTAAACGAGTATTGGCTATTCAGTGTAATTAAATACTTTTACTTTAGGCACTCAAAAGCACGGCTTCAAGTTACATGTCTTTTGAGCAGTGACACTGTAAACCAGGTTCTTGCTTAACACAGGAATGTGTAATCCTTAATTAAGCACTTGATTACTGACCCAGAACTACTGAGCTGATAGATGTGTTCCTGGCATAACAAGTGTTATCTGTGCCAAATAAAACAACAATGAATTTATTTTCTCTAGTCTTGCTGTTTTCAGTTGGATGCTCATACAGAGATTTTTATTTTATTTTTCACTCCACTGCCTGCATCCTCCACAATAAGCTGTAACACAAAATATGTTGTGTCTTCCTTGCATAATTTAGATGAAGCTTAAAAGGGTGAAGTGAGCAAATTGACCCACATGTGTAAGGAAATTGGAAATCTCTGCACAGGAAGAAAAATATTTGGGTAAAACAGAGAAGGAAGATACCACTTTAAAATCATTTTTTCTGATGGTATATAATTTACTTATTGATTTGCTATCTATCTTGGTTGTGAACTGGTAATACAGTTTGAGGACAGAAAGGACTGCTATTTGCTCTGAGTGTCCTCTTTTATACAATCAACTGTTACAGTACATACAGTTACATGTGTACTGAGCTGAAGAATACAAGTTCTTCAAAAAGACCACCAGTCTTTATCTGAAGGCCTTACAGACGATAGAACTGTTTGCTTCCCTCCATCATTTGTTCCTATGTTTTAAGTCCCTATCTTCTTTTTTTTTTAATTAAAGAAAGATCTGTTGATGGGCACCATTTACTGCATTTTTCCTTGGAATATTCTTTTCCCAGCTTCTCATCAGCAGAAACCTGGGTTCTGAATTTAGACTGCGATCACACTTGCTATGGTTGAATATTGACAGCATATTAATATGCCAAATCTTCTGAAGTCTTAATTACTAACATGAGTGGCACAGGTGTTTTGAGAGACACTGACTGAGCGAGGCATCTAGGGCTTGGTAACATCAGTCATTTTCTAGTCTCCGTGTTCTGCACTGACCATAGATATATATGGCACATGCAAACACGTACATCTAGATGTCTAACTTTGGTGTCTTAATATTGAACTCAATTTCTCCATAAGTAACAGTGACTGGACCAGCCATCCTCAACCCTATTGAATAGAACTACATCCGTCTGATCACCTGCAATTCTCTATCTTTTTGTTTCTCGTTTTGTGAATAATTCATCTTTAGGTGTCTGAAACATGCTTCTGTACTAAACTTCCTTCAGGACTTGTTACTTTTACATTACTTTGTAAAAGCTTTGTTTTAACTTCCTAAGAATTTGTTCCTGTCTAGCTCCCAAATGAAAAAAATTCCACAGCACAGCTTTTTTCCACATTCCAGAAAGCATTTTAAGGACAGACTAGACTGTATTGTTGATTGTTTCACATTAAACTGCCTGTTCAATACCAAACAAACCATCCTCACTCCAGTTCTTATTGCCTGTTCTTCTGCTCTGGTTGCCTTTAGCAGCATTAATCAAATATGACAGTCCAGGAGATTTTGCCAGCACTTCTGTCCTTGGTAGGTTCTCCCTTAGAGTCATACCTGGAATGGATGGAACCACAATGCATATGCTTTTCCTCTTATGGTGCTCAAAAAGCTTATCTCTTCTAGAAATGTGAAAAGATTCTTATTTCCTCTTCTTCCTTACTCTCTTTTGTCAGTTTGAAGAAGAGTTTTTGGAAACCCGAGAGCAGTATGAGAAGCTTCTGCAAGGTGAGTCCACGTGAAACCTCAAGAAAAGCATGACCAGACTTAGAGAAGATGTGTGAAGTCTTTGAAGACAGTGTGTGACTTCCTTTCCACACAGAAGAGATAAAGGAGTAAAGCTGAGAGCTGTGAGCAGCTGCAGAGGCTGGTTTTTCTCTGTATGTGGACAGATGAAATTGCAAACTGAATGTCTTTCCAACCTGGATGGTTTCTCAGGCCTCTGGATTCTTTTGTTCTTTATTTGTCTATGTGTCCCACTGGGTCCCACAAACTTAACCATGGGCTTCAGTAACTAGAAAAAATTTATCCTAAAATTTCACTGTATGTCCTGGTATAGCTTAAAGACTAGTCATGAGAGAGAAATCTGTGAATCTGACATTTGCTTCACCTAGTGTTTGAGTAATGTCATAGATTATTTTACATGATTTAGAACTAGACACTTTTTACTCAGTTGATATGTTTAGCATCCACTGTATTTCAATTTCATTATAAAAGCTGCTGTACACAGTCTGGACTGCAACTTCATTGAATTTTTTTTAAAGTAAGGATGGTAATCCACAATGATTGTGTTCTTCGGTTTAATTTGCCTGCACCACTGTAAGTTACTGTTTGCATGAAAGAACTCCAGTTTAATACAATGACTACCCACAGCAAGCTCACCATAAAAGCAATGATCTTCTGAAGACAGCAAGAAATCTGACATGGAGTTACTAGATTGGTCAAATAATGTGTGTCTTTCCTTTCAGGTGGGTCCCTGCTGTTCCAGCAAGTGCCCCTGGTGGAGATTGATGGGATGAGGATGGTGCAGACCAGAGCCATCCTCAGCTACATTGCAGCAAAGTACAACCTCTACGGGAAGGACCTGAAGGAAAGAGCCTTGTATGTAATAGTATGACTCTTCCTGAATTTATTATAGTAGCTCATATACATCTAGAGTTAATTGCATAGTCACACACTCACAGCGTCACCTGTGTGCCTCAGTGATACACAACTTGCAGTGAGCTTGAGAGGCCACAGTTGGATGCAAGCCAACTGATTTGTTCTAACTCAATTTGTTTTTCACATAATTTGAGTCAGTGGTTTATTGTGCTTTAGTGAAAGATTAATACAGCCTGACACAGGTATTCAAGAGGTGACTGGCATGTAGGTGCTGAACTACTTTTGTAACCAGAAAACTCTGGAAAGAAATGGTTGGTTTTTAACTTTTGGCTGCAAATTAAGAGCTGTCAATTGACATTATCTGTGATTGCATGATATCCCACTGCACTGTAAATAGTGCGTGGTTTAGGTCTTTGGGAGTTGGGGAAAGAACAGCTAAAAGCTGCTGAAAAACTATTGGTTTCATGTGAAATGACATCCATGTGAAATGACATCTTGTTGTGTCTGTGAAGAAAAAACTATGATTGGGCTATCGCAGCATTTTAAATGTCCATCTGTGGTACAAAACCTGCTCTCATAGCTCTGGAAAAGGGATGATCTGAAGAACTGCTGTACTGATAATTTAGCTGGATGAAGAACCTGGTATGCTTCAGACTTCTAACCCCATTATTATTCTATTTGGCACTACTTGGACTTTGGATGAAATTCTGAAGGTGGGATACATCCAGGCAATTAAGTCAGTTGAGAATGACTTCTTGTGGTGCTGTGTGTTTCTTTGGTGATTCTGAAGTGATCTCTAACACCAAAGTTACACTCTTACCCTCTGTGCAATCCTGTTTAATCCTACACAATGTATCAAGTAAAGCTCCAGCAACACTACAAATCCATGGAAGACTCAGACTGTGACATATTTTTTTAATTGCAAAAATAATTTTCATGAGGGGGATGGGAAATTCAGTTTTTACTATCCTAAAACAAATACAAGAAAATTCTCTTGTGAAGATGCCTTCTATTTAATGGTTTTTGTTTGCTTTGGTTTTAAGGATTGATATGTATGTTGGAGGAACTGATGACCTTATGGGCTTCATTTTGATGTTCCCTTTCTTATCGGCTGAGGATAAAGAGAAACAACGTGCTACTATAGTTCAAAAGGCGACAAGCAGGTATTTCCCAGTGTATGAAAAGGTATGTAGGAGCATCATTTTCTTCCATGGTTCTGGAGGGATAGCAATGAGCACACTGGGTATTTCACCAAAAGCAGAAGCAAAAGTGTCAGTGCAGTACTTTAAAGCAGGACATCATACTGTCTGTTGGCTGGCGGGGAGTCAGAGCAGTATCACACAGGTTGGGGGGGGGTCAACCCAAGAGCCTTTCGATGTATTTTTCCCCCCATGTTCAGGTGAGGGAGGAAGTTACAGAGCAGCTTTGATGGGCATCTGGTACCCAGCCAGGGTAACCCACCACAGTAACTTGCATTACAAAAGCTGTGCTAACTGTCTTCTTTGTTTAACATTTAAAATACATCTTGGGGGTTTTTTTAAACACAGTAATACACAGCTATCACTGCTGACTTCTAGCCATACTGGAATCTTGGTGTTTTTCTAACTGATACTTTGAGAGATAGGACCCAAGAGGTACTCTCAATGGAAATTAATATGCATAGAGAGGATGATCTGGCAGGAATAGCTGCTCTTCTGTTTCAAAGACTAAAGAGAAGACAGTTTTCCACTTTGCCAGGTCTCCTATAGGTGATCGTGAGAGTGCATTCTGCACTAGATTCCACTTGTTGCTTCTTAGCCCCAATGCTTTAGGCTGATCACCTCTCTATTTTTCTCTATTTTATTCTAATATATTTTCTATTTTCCCATTGAAGCTGTAACTACATACAGAAAAATTCAAGATATATTGGACTTGAAAGGTGTGAATACCAAGAAGGTATCTAACAGTGTAGTCCAGTACAGAGGTTTACCTAGGGCTATAGGAAGAAAGGATGGGTAAGAAAAACCCTGGGATTCCAGATTTGTGCTGTAAAATGATCAGTGACTGCAGGCACATCCCCTGCCCCAGCCAGTTAGCTGCATGGGAGAGAAGGGTGAAAAAGAGACAGTAAGTACTGTCAAGAAGGCGCACCTGTGCATTTTGAAAACATGAACCTCAGCAGGCTATCCACATCTGAGTGTTTTCCTCTATATTTCTGTTTTGAAAGACCATGGGCAGGACTTCCTTGTTGGCAACAATTTTAGCTGGGCAGATGTTCATCTTCTGGAAGCCATTTTAATGGTAGAAGAGAAAAAGCCAGATGTGCTCTCTGGCTTTCCTCAGTTACAGGTACCTTGAACTAACAATATGCTCACATGGCTGTAAATGTGATGATATTTCAAAGTCTTGTTACGTGTAGATAATTTCACAAAATATTTGTCACTTTTTCATTGTAGTCTTGCTCTCCCTGCTTTAGAAAGAGCCTTGTAAGGTGTTTCATCTAGAAAATCTATAATTTCTGGAGTAATTCCTGTACACATCTGAAGAAATGCACCCTCTCTTTTTTTGCCTCTCCCCACCAGTTCTGTGATACCTTTAAGCAGAAGATATTTTCTGGTTCACAAGAACTGATTGGAGTAATGTACACATCAGAAACCACAGATAAATGTTTCCACTTCATCCCATATCAATGCAAGACAGAGGACTGATTTATTACTGTGGAAAATAACATGGATGAAGTGAGGGGGAGTAAAATTCATCCATGCCTAAAACCGTATTTCCTATCTTGTCTCCGCATACAGCTTGTTAAAGGATGTTACACAAATCAGTAAAATAGGGTTTTTTCTTGTGTTATTTTCTGTTCTTCAAATGCCATGTACTTACTGTTTGCTTTTTAGGCATTTAAAGCAAGGATAAGCAGCATCCCCACAATCAAGAAATTTCTAGAGCCAGGAAGTCAGAGGAAACCTGTTCCTGATGATAAATACGTGGAGACTGTGAGGAGAGTTCTCTGCATGTATTATGATATAAAAGCAAATTAGTTTGCCTGGCCACAGGCTGTAAGAGCTGCCAGATTGCACATGTACAGTTACACTGTGAAGGAAGGCGAAGGCGTGTTTGAGAGACGTTTCGATGGGCAGGAGCTCGTGCTCTCACACAGAATACAGTAGGCAGATATCTTTTATAATACTTCAATACTAGCCTATTTTTTCCTTCGTTCATCTTGAGATTTTTTCTGGTAATTAAGGAAGTGAAATGGCAACAAGCACACTGTCTTCCTGGAGATTTTGTGGAATAGCAAAAAAGAGATAAATGTGAGTTGCTGACTGAAAGATTCAGCATCTTCTGCTATTTTTGAGGACTTTCTTCTGAGATCCAGATCAGATTTTTATATGATGATTACTTCCAATGTAGGCCTTCATTGTTTTTTTATATCACTGTTGGCAAATAAAACAAGTGGTTTTCAAAGCAAGAAGGAGGGAGGTATTTCTCTTGCCAGTTCTGCTGGACATCAGTGACTTGTCTGAAATGTCAACACTGTGCCTTTATAACTAAGCTGCACTTTTAGTACTGAATTAGGAAATAAATTGACTGCCAAATGATGTTTTTTAACTGCTGTATCTAGAGGACCTGTACTAATCAAATAAACTTTTTATGTAGTCACATTGTCCTGTTGTCTCATGAATGAAAGTTGGGGCTTGCAAACATAATTTTTACTTTTCTTGGAGGATAAATTCTTTATATTTGATACAAAGAGGGTCCTTGTTAACCCATATGCCTCATGGAAAGGCATATTTTGTTTGCATTTATAAAAAAGAAAATGGAGATGTGAAGGAGAGGTAGTAAACCATCACACAAACCTGATATAGCTCCTGTTCTAAGGCTCCTGATACAGCTCCTATCTAGTACCAAGCAAACTCAAAATGTTATTTCTTCTTTTTTTTTTTAACTCTGTGGTTTCCACAGACAATGAGACAAAGGAATTTAAAATGTTTTTAATCACTTCAACAAATGGCACATTTTGAAAAGCTGCTCTGCAGGATATCTTGGGGTTTCATATCTGTTATTTATAGTTCTACATTAATGATGTAGCTTACAAGGAAAGACTTGTGTCCAATGCCTAACAGCAATGCTTTATCCCTGTGTTAGCTATGGGTTGAAAAATAAGATGCTGCTTCACACTGGGATGCAGTAAGTACACTCATCTGATATTTGATGAACAAGTTGCCCACTTGAGAGCTCATCAGTCTCCCTAGCTGCAACACAATTGAAGTTTTCAGTGCTACAAACACTTTTCCCTCATTGCCAGGTATACAAAGTTTGTATTGACCTACAGTAGCTTATCAGCTAATGTCAATTGCAATTACAGTTTAGTCCTTGGTTTAATCTTAGATTAATTTAATACAAAAGTTTGGAAAACCCTATAGTTGTTGATCATAATCCTTGGCTAAGTGAACTTTTTCTCTACAATATGAGGAAAGTTGTGGTGTAATGCTGTTCAGAAGTTCCACAAGCAAAGACGCAGCAGCTGTAGGAGGTGACTGCCAGTCCTTGTTGGTGATAATCCTAATAGCTGATGGTCATGCCTTTTAGTAAATAGAGTGGCACAGCAGCAATGAACGTGAGCACAAGAACAGTTGGTACTGAAACGTTGTCATCAACACTCTATGTGTTTGGGACAGGGTTAACTGGCATAGCTCAAGAGTGGTCTGAATGCTGTGTGGACTGAATGCCATTTCAACTGCATTTGATGCACTCTTGGAGCACATTTTTCAGTTTAATTTCATCCAGAAAGAAGCCAGGTTGTACATTCTAAGATCACACTGTGATGGGAGCCAAAGCACAGTTAAGAAATTAATTTTTAAAACAGCCTCCTGTTCCAGACCACTAATGTGGACATACCTTGTAATGCTCCAGGTTTGGCCCAACTGATGGTTCATTTCCTGATATTTCAGTAAATTGTTGATGAGAACTTCTATTTTGTTTAATTATTTTTTACTTATCTTCTTCATTTGGTTTGAAATGCAGACAACTAGAAGTGTTTATATATGAGCTGGTGTGGACTTCTCCATATAACATCTACAGCCGTGTTTGCTTATGCTGTGGTGGCAGGACTACATGGTGTGACAGTGTTGTGGGTTAATCCTGTCTGAGATTGTTGCACTTCTTATTTCGATATTCTAATGCAGTTTAGTTTCTAACCTGTACAGAGCAACAGGTTTACGGACTATTGCGGTTTTCCAAATTTTGGGCAAACTAGGGACAAAATCAGCTTAAATCTAAGTCTTTTAAAAAATAGGCCCATACTGAGCATCCTTGAGTCCTGGTAAGCACTCTAGCAGTAATTATTTGGGTTGTTAGCTGACTTTGGTAATGCTTTTAGGTCACATCAGAGCACTTCAGTTCTGTTACCAGCCTTCCAGTAGTAAGCAAGTAAAATATATAGATGTTTGTTCCTGTTTCTCCTGTGTCCCTTGATATTGCCAGCCCAATAATTCCTGGCTCAAAATTAGTTAAGAATGCATAATAACCTCAGAATTTGTTTCACTCTTAACTGTCACAAAGCACTTAGGTGTTAGGCAGTTTTGATGTGTTCTCCAAGGACCTGGGTTTCTCTTCAACTCTTGCTCTGATAAGACCTATTTAAGTACAAATCAGCCTGGAGCATCATTCTGGTAGCCAGGTAAATTATGCTTAGTGGAGGTAAGGGTTGTGATCCTACACGTTTTTCGGTTTAAAACACTCTACCAATGGAATGGCAAGTTCATTTCCGTTGAAAACACTGGGATAATTCTCACAGATTTAAGTGAGTACAGGATATAGGCTTTACTACAAGTTATGGTTTTGGATGACTGTATGGAATCTTTATAGATTACTCTGCGTTGTGGTTGTGGATGTTTTGGTAGGTTGCAGTTAATTTTGATGAAACTCTACTATTTGGGTGAGCACTTCTGAAGATGTAAAAAAGCATCAGCTATTCATAGGGATTTTTCAAGTCTCCTTGCATGCTTCTTGTGGCACTTTCCCACACCTGACTATAGTAACACAAACGAAGAAAAAAACAAGATGCCAAATTCAGGGAAAACTAGCCAGGTCAACTGACTGGAGGATTCCTAACACTACTGATAGCATTTGACATATTCCTATGCTTAGTATCACTTGCCAATTGCCACCATAGGCAAAATAGACTTGATTTGGGGAAAATTCATCTATTTCCAATTAATATAGCTGATTGGCGAGAAATAAAAACAAATACTTGAACACCTTCCTCCCACTCCGCTTCTTCCCAGGCTCTGCTTCCCTCTTTTGTTCCCGACTCCTCTACCTCCTCCCCTCCTTCTCCAGGTGTCCACAGGGCCGTTTCTCCCCCCGTTTCCCCCTCGCCCCCTGCGCTGCAGTGTTTTGCCGCTCTCAAACACATCCGCAGCTCCCCCGCCCCGGCCGCGGCCTCAGCCGCGCCCTGCGCTGGGTGGGCTGGATCCGGCTGGAACCGGCTGGATCCGGCTGGATCCGGCTGGAACCGGCTGTGTCCGGCTCGGGGCAGCCCGGGCCTCCCCTCACAGAGCACCCGCAGCAGGCGGTGGGGACCATCACTGCGTGCATCCGTGTCTGGTTTTATATGGTACAAATAGCCTTGTCCCTCAGCGGGTTTCCAGACGGGTCGTGGGGATCACTGGGAGCTGCTGGTGGCCTTAGAGCCACCGCTCGTGTGCGCTGGTCCACAGCTTTGAGGCCCAAGAGGGGAAAGTTCGCGTTCCAGAGGTTTGCAGGACCTGGACACCGGTTCCTGCCTGGGCACTGCTGGTGCAGGGGAGTTCTCAGAAGGCTGCCGGGAGGCTGCACTCGGAACCCGAAATTCGGAGTTAGCGTTACCCCAATCTTGCTCCTAGGAAAGGCTCTTCTATTTGCTGCGGGGTGAAACCTGAGCCGTAAGCAACACGTCGGCGTGTTCCCGGGCTCCATTGCAACAACCCGGCAGCTGTGGGCACGGAATTAGCCTGACGTTACTTTTCCTGCCCCCAGGTGGGGCCCTGCGCTTTCGGCAGGTGCCCTCGTGGGGGGCTGGCGGGATGGAGGTGGTGCATCCCGGAGCCATCCTCACACACAGCGCCCGAAAAGTACAACCTCCGTGGGAGGGACCTGAAGGACAGAGCCTGGTGCAGTAACTTCAGACCTCTAAGCAGCAGATGCTCGCTTTTGAACTGTGAGTGGTTTTGGAGTCAGTGGAAATAAATAATATCACCAGACGGCAATTTATCTGTAAGTCATGGTTAACCTCTCAGAGCCTGACTGGAAGCATGTCTGCGAGCCACCTCAGAGTGCAGGGCAGAGGAAAGCATATATGTAAATATATAAATACATACATATATACACACACATTTCTAGCAGCCCATTCCAGGCTTTGACCTGTAAAACTTTGATTGTTGATGTCTGTTGGCATTTCTCATGCTGCAGCCTGTGCCTGTTGTCTTTCATATTTTCACTATGGTCTTCTGAGGAGAGCCTGGTCTTGGCCCCTCTGCAACTACATATTAGGTAGGTGAAGAGTGCAATTAGATCCTCCACGCTTTGCTATTTCACATTTTTATCAAAGGGCTAAAAAAAAAATTAGCACGTTTCACAGAAAATGAAAAAATTAAGTGACAATAGGAAGGAAAGTTGAAACTCAGTGATCTGAATCAGTATGCATACTGGGAATTAATAAACCAGAGGCATTTAGTGTAGTTAAATGCAGTTTGCCTAAATTCCCTCTGATGTGAGAAGCAGGAACTCAGAGGAGGAGGAGCTGAAGGACATGGTGGATAATCAGCCATACACCAGCTCCCAGCATGACACTGGCATCTGAAAATGCTAATGTGACCTTGGTGTATAGTGGAAATTTTCAAATAGCATTGTTGTATGACTCCGTGTCCAACTCTGACATTGACCCAAGAACTACCTAGCTATAGGCATCACTTAATCCTAATGCAGAAGTGGGAACAATTTGCTAGTTATGCTGCAGATTTGTGTTGCTTGCCTTACAGCTACTGCTTTCCATTTCAGACCAATTTCTACACTGCAGCAGAACCATTCGATCTCACACCTGGAAACATTATCCAAGAGAAAACAGAATGGAATGTTATCCTTTCTGGCAGGAGAAAAGGAGATTCACCTCGTACTTCAGCTTCAGATACCATAGCTTAGTACATATGACCCCATTCTTGCCAGCCTACTTGGATACACGTTAGTTCAAGCACAGAACCTCCTTCCTCACACTGTCTCAAGGAAGTAGTTACCTTATTTAACTCTTGCTATCATTCAGCAGACAGTTTTGCTGCAGGAGAATTTTAGTCAAGGGATGATCTTGGAGACAACTGTCCTAGATTCCATTGAAAACTTGATTTGAACAATTATTTCTGAGAAAGTTTCAGAAGGGGTTGCACAGAGACAGCTTTCAAATAAGCAGTGTAACTCTCACACTTTTCAGAGTATCTAATTGTCCTACATTCTCCCAAAGTATGCCCACGCAAAAAACCAGAAGTGTAACAGGCGTGTGCGTATCTTAAACAAGCACTCTCTTTTGCTAGTGCCATTGTACTTTTTTGCTAATAGCAGGTGCTAATATGAAGGTGGCGTGGTGCTGAGGCTGGAGAACATGTATTTCCAGGATCTGGGGGTCATTTTTACCCTAAAGAGAGATGGAGTAAGGCTTCACTAGTTGGATAGTGTCCTGGCTCTCCTTGAAGCCTCTTCAAACTAGACTACTGAAGTGTATAGGTTTGGGCCCCAAAGATTTTTGTGTCTCTTCTGCTCATTCTGATATAGAAGATGAGGAATCTCCACATTCAGCAGTGAAACATATCCCCATCAACACTTTTCCATCATGAGTGCATTTAGTCTATTTTATTACTACAACTTCATTACCTTGTGAATAAAGGCTATAGACAGTTTCAGCATAGTTCTCAAGCACACCAAAGCCATCTTTCAATATTCCTGCTATGGCAAGGACAGTTCAGTTCTCTGTATGTACACATTCAGTTTAACCTCTCACCACACAGGCTGATGAAAGGACATTATGTATGTGTAAGGGAGCTGTTGCCTTTGTGAACTGAGTGTTGAGATCTACAGTGCTGCTCACTAGCTGGGCAAGATGAGCCAGATTCCTATTCCATTATCAAACTTGCATTGAAAACTTCTTCTTGAGAACAAGGGAACAAAGGCAAGTGAAGGTTTGTATCTGACCCCATACACTTATCTTTCCCCTCACTTTTTGTCTATCTTGTAGCATGTCTACAGTTTCTTCTGCTAATGTTTTATTTGTAGTTTTTATGGAAATGTAGCAACGATTGTACCTGTGCAACCTATAGAACTCTCTAAGGATGCAGAAATAAACCTGAAATTTAGGTTTACCTTGTTAATATCTCCATCAACTTTGTTCTGGAGCAAAACTCAGAAAAGGCATTAGTTTTTTAATTCCTGTAAACATTTTTTCTCTCAAATCAAGCTGGTTACAATCTTTTGTATCTGTGAAACTTCTGTGGACAAAAGTCCAGCAACTGATTGAAACTATACTGATGGTAGAAGAGAGAGTGCCCTCCATTCTCTCCTTCATTCTTTCCTTTTTTGCAGGTGATTAAATCAGTGATACACACATACGCAAGTTTTGAGGAAGACAAGTTAAAGTGCTTGGCAGTTTCTTGCACTCTTACAGAATGCAGATGTAATCAAGTGACAATCAGGAAATATAGCCAACAGTAAAATGGAGAGCATAGAAACGGGAAAAGCAGAGCTGAGAATGCATGTGAAGTGAGTTACAGATCAATTTGTAAAAAAAATTTTTAGATAAATTATTTTTTATGCATGTGGTCTCTAAGAGAGACAGAGAAGGCTTTCATCTCCCCTATCTTATAATAGAAATGGAATAACACAATTAAATAAAAGCAACAAAGTACAAGCAATGAAAAGCCACATTTTCACCATAAGATAGTAGATATCATTGTTAGAGGATGTCCTTGAGGCCAGGAATTTAAATGGATGAAAGTAGTATGAAGGATATAATAATGAACTCTGTGAAATCTTGAAAGATACTGAAAATTTAGGGGCTAAGCAGCTCTCTAGTGCAAAAAGATTAAACTGTGAAAGGCAGATTATCCCAGGATTAATCATTGTATGATTTTATACCTTGCCTTGTAGGCTTGTACCATCTGACTTGCACCTACCTTTCTCTGAAATTGTACCATCTACTCTTAGGAAATGGCCTCATCATCAACCCTGAGCCACCATCTGATGAACCTGATTTCACAGACTTTTATTCACTTGTGATTAGAGCTTTTCCCACCCCTATTCTTGGTAGTTGCATTGTTTTCAATTTTAGGCTTTTAAAGCATGAGTAAGCAACGTTGCCACAAATAAATTCCTCCAGCTTGTCAGCCAACAAAGTGACTACCAGTTGAAGAAGCTGTAGCATTAATAGATTTTTTTGTCCAGAAATGAAACTAGGTTCCACCCACTGTCATTTCTCAGCCCCTTTTCCTACTTAAACCTTGACTTCTGTTCTTCTAGATTTGTACAATCTTGCACATGCAAAATGAAATGAGTCTCATGCTGAAAACATCATTAGAGAACAAGTCAAGTTACATTTCACAAACTGTTATACATTATCTGCAAGAAAAGTAAATGCAGAATTAGAACCTTACTCATAAATGTCATTACACCCCATTCATTTTATAATTTTGAACATGCTACCCAACAGTGAATAAAAAGCATCTTAAAAGTAGGATAGTTCTAGGTTGTATAAATGGTATGTCACTAATCTGGTTTCATTGAATCTTTTGATGCTGGCAGATCTGTGTAAGAGGGTTTAAGGGAAGGAGAGAATATTTGTCTTTGAAGATACATTAATGCTGAAATCTGTATTAGGGTTATGGGGTATTATGAAAATTCTGATGAACTCCAGGGTAAAACAACTTCAGTGAAAATAAAAGTGTTTTGTAAGAGAAGAATGGACTTGTGGTCAATAAAACCTATTTCTCTTTGTCTGAGAAATATAAATAAATCCGGTTTTATTTTAAAAGGACCAGAACAAGCAAAAAGAAAGATGTTTTACAGCATGAGAGCTGATTTTAAATTTGTTGAAGTGATCCATTTTTCTCTTTTATTTCATTGAAAAAAAAATTCATTGGGAAAAAACCCCTAATTGTTGTCCAGATTTATAATTGGTCAACATCAGATAAAGATCGGAGTGAAATTCCTGCTTTGCTTATTTACACCATCTTTTGAAAATAAAAAAAATTCCTTAAGCCTAAGTTTAGATTATTAGTAGTTTTAGTTGTAACAAGGCACATAAACTGAGAGTCTTAGAAAGTCTCCCAGAACGCACCAGAGGCTAAATAGACAAAACATACACAAGTTTCCATCAAAATGTGAAGTCATAATAATACATAAACTATTTAGGTTAAATATTTCACAGTGAAATTTGTACTACCAAAGGTGTTTTTCAGTTGACTTTGAAACTTTGATCTTGCCTCTCTTGTGCCTAGATAAATCAGCCCTTTGACCATGCTGAGATAGTTAGATCAATAAAGACCAAACAATCCAATTAACGTTCTGAAAAGCAGCTCTCCATTTAAGCTCTCCTCACAGCACTACAGTGGGTGTAAATCAGAATTAGGATTACTGTTTTCAGACTTTACTGTGCCAGTGGTCCAGCTGAGAGCCAAAGAGCTTACAGAAATATGCACAGGGGTGACTACAGGCTTAGTTAAGCTTGTCTTTGGGCAGTCAGTAAAGGTTCCTGCACAGAACCTGAGCAGTCACTGAAGGTTTGCAGCAAGTCTAGGCTTAAGTGATGAATTACTTGTTCTAACTATTCATGTGTACTCTAATTATTTTTATCAGAGTTGTGGTGTTCTTCAGTTTAGGGATGTAATAAGCAGCATGGGGAGAATCTTCCTACCCTTTTCTAATTCTTTGGTAGCAGTTAGTGATGTACCCTGTGCCCACCTCTGAGAGGATGCTGCAATCAGGCATCGTCCCCCAAGCCAGCTGCTTAGTGGTTTGTGAGGATTGCAGCTGGGTACCTTTTGAGAAGACTTTGAACTCATCTTGTCTACAGCCCAAGGAAGCGTGTCCACAGAGCACAGAGAGCTTGACATGCTAGGGCATGGTATGTACACCGTTTAAAATCTGCCTTTGCCCAACCCCAGATCACTTAAGTGCCACCTGGGCCCCATGCCCGCAGCCTGAATACTTATGGGTGTAGCTTAACTAACCATGTGTAAAAGAAACGTATTTTCTTTTCTGCTCCAGAGGTTTACAGGACAGCTATTCAAGTTACAGATAGCATACCTCATTGATACAATTACCATCAGATGCCAAAGGAACTTTGTAATTACATTATGAAAAGCTGTGCTGGAAGCAAAATAAAAAGAGAACAAGAGGGAAAGTCTTTTTGTCAAAAAGGAACGTGGATGTGGCTATGTTCAGCAAATCCAAAAAGCTTCAGAATGCCTTAAATTAGGGTCCTCGTCCTCCCATGCTTCTTTGCCACGAAGCCTGTTGCTGCCCTTGGCAGCATCTGAAACTGCACAGGGGACAAAGAGACAACAGTTACATGCATGTTGTTTTGTGGTCACTGTTCCTGAACCAACTCTTGCACTCAGGTGCATGCTGATATCAAAGACCTCAAAAACAGGAATAGATTAATCTTGATTCAATACTGCCATCATGGACACGTATGAACAAATGCTCCTTTCTTACTCAGATATCTGAGCCACATGTGCCACATTTCTACTCTAGCCACATCTACATTACTGGTTTAGGCACATGGGGACCATTGGCTGGCACTACTGCCAAGTAGCCTGGTACAGCTTGCATTTACACAGTGCTCAGACCTTCCAAAATAGGGTACCTGTGCCGCCTGCCAGCTGGGAACTGTTCTGGGCTTCTGCTGGACTTCTGATCCATCCTTGGGGAATTTTCTGTATGGTAGCCTGGTGATAGCTGGGTTTGACATAGAAACAATACAGAAGCATACATTTAATGTTATGCTTTACTCACTAAATGATGAACTCAAAAGAGAGTTAGAATGAGGCAAAGTGTAAAGTAGCACCATACAGTTGTTTTTTGGCTGACAGCATCAACCTCTGAAGCACATAAATTACAAATTTGCAGGAAGCCTCCAGTGGAAGTGCATCCTCTAGAAGAGACTGCCAGCAATTGCCAGGCAGAGAAACCATTGCAAAACTCCCAAACTGTGAGGAAAAAGAAGGTTACATAGAGACTTTTGTCCTGACATTCCCCACTGTGAGGTGCTGTATTTACAGCCATGGCTTTAGACAGACAAATACAATTTAGATAATGGTGTGGGTTCTTTGAACAGATCTTCAGATGAGTTGTACTGATGTCTGCTGCAGGGGTATAAAGCAATGCCCAACATCACATGTGGGTCTGTGCTAGAGGAAAGAACCTTATCTTGGCACGCAAATCCCATTTTCCATCTCCTATGCCATCCTTGTGTTTGTTCATATTCACTTTCAGTTTTCGTATTTTCACCTGAAATAAAGATAGAAAAGCTGAAACAGTTACTTCTTGTGGGTAAGAAAAATCATAGTTTATTTCATCTCTAACTGAGTATTAGCCTTGTACATTCAATTTCAAAAATTAATGCTATTGCCTTGAGACATTAGGTGAGTTGTGACATGAACTGCTCATCTATTTTTTTATATCAAGTTATCACTAAGTAAGCTTGATACTGTATTTCAAAGTATTTGAGCCCTGTTATCCCACACTTTGGGTAGCTTTTCTGTGCCATACAACAGCAAAAATAAAAACCTGCTAAATAATTAAATAAGCCTAGAATTTCAGTGGTGTTTCTTTAAATGGTTAATATTACCATAAATATGATCCAGAAAAATCTATAATTTCCTCCGTGTTTTAAAATGTTTTGCTCATGTATTTGAGTAAAATGTCCCAAAAATTCCAAGAGAACAGTTTGAATAGATGGCTACCATAGAAACTATGAGGTTACCCTCACGGCGTAGTTAAATTAGCAGACTGAAAGACAAGGTCTGCCTTGGGTGTCAATTTTCAGAGCCATATGTCTTTAAGCTGGATAGTGTCATTTTAAGAGCATTGGGAGTTTTTTTCTCTAATTGGGTATGGCTGGAAACTCCCCTGAGCTGCAAAGTTTAAACAGCCCTGGGGAAGCTGCCTGTGCTGGGTGGAGTCTGAGTTAAGGTCAGAAGGTAAGTAAGAACTTACAAATTCTTTTCTCTTAAAGCATTTGTATGACTATTTTTTAACTGAACCTACTTCTGAGGTTTTTGAGGTTATCTGCTGGTGTATTGTAAATTCTCTGCTCTATTTACTCTGTGTGTCAGGTACTTTAAGCTTGGCTTGATAGTTACCAGCTGGAAGCTGCAGGAGAGAAAATACCAGAAATGGATGTGTTTTAACCAGGAAATGAATCCTGTAGTGCAGTCCAGAGCTGACCAAGGCAGCCATGAAACTGCTGAGGGGACAAAGTGCAGCCTCTAGCACTGTGTTGGTTTCTTCTGGGTTTGAGCAGGAAAGCTGGCCCATGGGATATGCTGGACTCTGATCCCAGCTCCAGGGCTCTTCGAAGGGCACTTTATGCTGAGTGCTGGTACTGCTGTTTCTGGAAGATGATGACTTCTTAAATTGTTCTTGCATCTCTGAAATGCAGGCTCAGAAAAATTCAGGACAGGCATGTTACTAAGGCTCATGAGGCAATAGGAAATAGGATGGAAATATGGATTTTAGACAAAAACAGTGAAAATATTTGTATATAGTCAAATTTTGTGTTGAGGTCTTTTCTAGATATTAGGGTAGTGTATGTGAGATGTGATTACTTGTTTGGCTGCAGCATAAACTCCTGACATGAACCAGTTCTTCAACTGTGTCTGGGTTAGTGCAGTAGTCCCAAAATGCCCTGAATAGTGATTCATTTTGCTTATCAGGGTATTGGGAATCAGGGTATTTGGGAATCAGGTAACTTTACTTAGTAAAATTAGAAGGTTTTCCATGTCAGTTTTCCACATTCCCTGGACAACTTTGGCTGTTTGTATCTTTTGCAAGAGTTACTTATCTTCAGCAGGAACAGTCAGACAGCTTTTCAGGAGGAAGCAACGCCAGGTCAGACCCCTGGAGTGCTTGTAAGCCTGGTGGTTTTGTACTGCTGTTAGACCATTTCCTATATCTGTTTTGTCCTGCTGGTGTGGTCTGGCTGATGAATGATAGCAAGTTTCTCTGGCAATTGTATAGCTTTTAATAGTTCAGTAATTCATAGAGCATTTGATATTTTACTTCTACTAGAAGTTATAAACCCACATCGCTTCCATGGCATGGCATAGTCCGAATGCATATGGAGAATCAGCATAAATATTTGCAGTCTCTGAACAGTTGATAGACCTTTGTTTATGCAATTAATTCAGCTGCTTGTGTGCTCAGCTTTGGACTGAGTGGTGAAGCTTCCACTGCTTCATTCACAGTAGTTATTCAATAACCTGTATTCCAGTTGCTGCTCAGATAATATGACCACCCACAAACAAACAGTTCCAGATTGAGATTTAGAAACAGCACATCTGTTAAATCTGCTTGAGCCTTTTGGGCTTCAAAGGTGATTTTTACACAGCCATGATGTCGTTCCTTCCCCAGGTGCAGGGAGTAGAGTAGCAGGGTTGAGCCTGTTAGTTACCATCCCAGGGGGTATTGCTTGCCCTTCTTGTGCAAACAAGGTAAATGGCTTACCACTCTCTGGCAGTCCAAGGGCAAATGCAGCTTGCTTCAAAAGCTTGAATGTCTGTACCCTGTCTCTTGTCTAGTGAATGGATTCTCCATTATCTTGGGTATTAGGGGTTTTGCTATTTTCTTGAAAGAACTGTCCAAGGGTGGCAGAATCCTACAGCTCCTAAGAACGATTTGTTTTTAGTAGCTGGTCTTGGAAGATTTTGAATTATTTTGATATGGTTTTCAGATAATAGCTACTCCTCCTGCTGAAAAATGTAACACAGATATTCTATACTTCTCTTACACAAATTGTAATTTATGTAGAAAGGCCCAATGACCCTTGTCAGTTAAGGCAAACAGTAAGGAATGGGTGATAGCTCTACGGGATTCCTTGGCTACTAATAAGGCATCAGCATATTCTATCAAAAATCAATCAACTTTTTTAAACACTACATCCTGCAAATCTTTTACTAAAACTAGAAAGATAGTGGAGGTCTGAGCAAAATTATGAGGCCTTGGCTCTGTCAGCTATATTTTTCCCCAGATAAATGCAAAAAGGTGTTGAGAGCCTGGATAAATAGGTTTGCTTTTTAAGGTAGAAGAGGTTGTACAGTTTCCAGTAAGTCAAGGATTGTATCTTCTGACCTTTAGGGAATCTCAAGTATCAGTAGTCTCATAGGAATGGGCAACTAAACTGAACCTGTAGGGCAAGACTCAGGTCCAGACTCACTAACTCAAAGTGGCTGCCTGTATCTGACCTACAGGTGTCAGGTTCCTGCATAGTCAATGGAGATACATTCAGTGGATCTAAAGATTGAGGCAACTTTTAACCAAAAGTCAAGGGGTTTCTTTCGTTGCTTTTTTCTTTTTCCTCCTGTGTTGAAAACCTAAGGTAACTAAAATCCACTCTGAGCTGATAGAGTTATTTTTAATTAAAAAAAAAAAGAATCTTATGTCAAGGTTTAATTCTATGTTTGTCATTGATCTTCCCACATAATTTAATGCCACATAGAATTTCTTGTTCATATAAAATGATATCTGAGGCTCTTTACTACTTCTACTTTTCTTCTGCAAACAATAGATAACGCTTCCAAGAGGATTAAGTTTCATGTGCTTGATATTGCAGTCATTGGTTTTTTTAGTTAAAGTGTTATTTATTGGAAGTTTCTGTACATTACAAGTTGGGGTAATGTGTGTTGAAATGATATGGATGCAACATATGTGAGAAGAGTGATAATGAAAGAAACACTAGCTAGCTGTTTTGAACTACATTGATAAGCTGCCCTACAGTGAAAACTAGTCACACAAGGTGCAGAAACTAATAAAACACTGTCCTGGAGGCACAACATTGTAACTAGGAACAGTTATTCACACTTTAAAACTGAACGATACTTTTTTCCTTAATGTGTATTTGGATTATATTTACTAAATTACAAAAAATATCCCTATTTATTCTGGTAATATGACTCAGTTCTTACTGGAACTGCTCAAGGGAGAACTCTCAATCTTGTTTTTTAAAATCAAGTTTTGGCAAAATATGTTCCAAATGTACTTTATTTTAAGTACACTTACAAAGCACTAAGACTTGAAGAAAACATATCATTAGAGTGTACCTAGTCTGATTCAAATGAGAAATGTCAGGTGGATGCAAGGTGTGACAGATGTAATGTTGCAGCTTTTGCTTTTAACTCTAGGAAAACTGGGGTCATCTGGAAATTTTTTTTTTTTAATGTGAGGCACTCCAAGCCATTAGGACATGATTAGGATATCTATTTTAATGGGTTTTTTTCTTCCAATCATTAGTGTATGATACAAGCATCTTTGTGAAGGGGAAAGCCAGTCCTCTACGTTTAGTAGTTAGGGCATGAAGCACAGAGGAATTAAGGCCTGGACATAGAAATGCTTATGCTTGTGTGTGAGCACGGACAGTCCAGCCGGTTGTCCCTGTGTGTGACACAGCTCGGCACAAACGCGCCGGGAGAGGTGAGGTTACAGCAAGTGTTGGCAGCCTTGGGGTGCCAGTTCCCTGGACACACAGGCCCCCTGTGCCCTGGGGATGCTTCTGAGGGCACCTGAAGCCAATGCAGCTAGGTTCCAGGTCTGGCATTGAGGGCCACCTCAAGACTGCCAGAAGGAGCAAGGAAACAGGCTGTTGCCATGCAGGATGGCCAAGGAAGCTCATCCTGTCTCATGGAATAAAGGCAGTATCAACAATTCATCTGCCCCTATTTGAGCAAGGAAGTGGACTGCATATGAAGCTGCAAAATGCACATATGGCAAACAGAGCAGACAAATTTCA
Organism: Atrichornis clamosus; assembly: GCA_013400975.1. Lineage (NCBI taxonomy): Eukaryota > Metazoa > Chordata > Aves > Passeriformes > Menuridae > Atrichornis > Atrichornis clamosus. The sequence continues at coordinate 45,092 of WBMZ01015027.1, forward strand.
GCCTACTGGTAAAACATGTTCTCCTTTCCTTGTTTTCATCTTTTCAATGAGGATGATGGCAATGAGGGTGAGTAACTTGCCTGAGGACGTGGTAGGATTTTCAGTGGCTTTGTTTAATTGTCTTCATATGCAGCAGTGTTCCCCCTGTAGCTAGGGACTTGTACCACGTGTTTAAACATGTCTGTGTTTGCTTACAATCATAAGAAATCTTCCTAGCAGCACTGGGGAAGGCTTCACAGATTCACACATCTTTCCTTTCCTAGCACAGGCTGTGGTGTCACTGGTCTGTCTCTCATTTTATGTCTTAAACCAGATTAAGTTTAAACTTCAACAGGCATAGGAGAATAAAAGGTGCTATCACCCTTCAAAGTAATGGTGCTTGCACCAGTTTTATGAGATACTGTTTTCTGCTTAATATTTTTCAGGGACCCCGGAGCTCAGAAGCATGTCAGGGAAGCCCAGGCTTACCTACTTGAATGGAAGGGGGCGAATGGAGCCCGTACGATGGCTGTTGGCAGCAGCCGGCGTGGAGGTTAGTTGACGTTCAGTACAGTGTTACAGACTGGTGTTCTCAACTTTCCTCAGGGAGGAACAATTTAACATGCACGTGGAGGATAAAAGCTGCGTGAGGGTGGCTAAATTCATTTGGCCGGTGGCACTGCATGTTTGTAACTACCTTGTTCAGTGGTTATTGCTTGGGATGCAAAGGCAGTGGAGTTGAGAGTTTCTTAGAACTAGTATCAATCTCCTGAAGTAATTAATAATAAGGGAACAAAATGGGGATTTATTTAAAGGCCCTTTATTAATTTTAGTTTTCTAGCTGTGCAAAACCACCTTAAGTCTTATGAAGTTTGCAGTTACAATGTGTGTAAGCAGAAGTGTTGTTGGCTGGGGTGGGGTTAGAAATATTTGATATACCTTGTGTTTCCCTTGGCACTGGTTCCAACCTGTCTTGGTCCTGTAGATGCCTGCATTCAGTTTCTACCTGATCTTAGATTATTTCTGAATCGGTGCCCTGGTGCAGAAGTGGCCAGGCCCTTCTGATCCCCATCAGCTGTCAGGGTGTGTGTGGGATCCTCAGGACATCTGCACCCAAAAAGTGTGGTTGAAGATCTGGCCCATTACCTTTTGCTCGACTCAGCAGTTCTGTCCATGGTTATGTGCCATCACTTAACAGAAGAAAAATGTTCAAATGCAGCAGTGTGACACTATTTTCTCTCCTTTTCCAGTTTGAAGAGGTTTATTTGGAAACAAAAGAGCAGTATGACAAGTTAATCAAAGGTAAGAATCCTGACACCTGAGGATTAGTCCTTCAAAATATCTGTCCAGCTCAGCTAAATTTGTGGTTTAAAAATAGTTTATTTAAATTGATGCAAACTTCTAGGTGCACACCTTGAATAGTGCAATACTAGTTTTGAGTAAGCCATTATTTTCAGTGCCAAATAACTCCTATAAGCTAAAGGCCACAGTTTCTGTGATTGTGTTTATTGTAGTGCATTAAACAGGAAAACACTTTTATTTAATACAACTTAATTATCTGTGCTGCAGAACTGTTAGCATGCTTCCTGGCACATTTTTGGTCCAGGGCAAATAGAACTCCCTGATTGGTTTCTAGGCATCATTTGGGAGTTGTTTCAGGCCAAGGGCCTTTTCCAAGATGTCATTTAGTTGTAACCATCATGCTCTATAGGCAGAGAGAGGGGAATAGAGTGAATGTGGCCAGCCAGCTGGCCCGAGCTGTTGTTGAGTGATGACTATAGATGTACCTGTATTTTGGTTCTGAATGCAGTGACATAAGCCTCTAAATGAAAGGCTGACATGGCACCAAAATCTTCAGGAAAGCCAGTTTTCTGATGTGGTAGGCTCTGTGTGAACTCACTAGTGACAGTTCTAAGGAGGATAAGCCTGAGATGTGAAGCTTCCCCTAGTTAAAAAGCATGGAGCCAGCAGGGAGACCTGTGGAAAGCCTGACATGGTCAAAGCAGCATGCCACAAAGGCTTCTTCATGGCAGCATTGGGAGTGAGGCCAGTTCCCACACACCGGTGCAGACCTGTAGCCACTGTCCTTGATATCTGGTCAGATGAAATCCAGCAGTGAACCCTTGCACAGCCACCCTGGAAGGAGAAGACCTTCCTGCCGGGCTGGGGAAGGAGCTGGCACTGTGAGGAGCAGTAGAGAGTGCACATGCCCCACAGTTTACCTGCTGCCCAAGACTGAGAGGGAAACCTCTGAGCAGGCTGAGCTTGCCAAGCCATACTAGGAGACTTGGAAGAGTACTTGGCTGCATTCTGTCTGAGCTCAGAAAGGAGAAGCTGTGTCTAAAGAAATTCTGTCAGGGAAAACTAAAATGGGCAAAAATAAAAAAGAAGTGGTATAAAGTAGATCAGAATTAAATTTGCAGGTCTAGTTGCCTGGGGCTCTGACAATGTGGGAGGGCAGTGCAGTGTAAACAAACCAATCATAGATCTAAATGTAAGAGCACAGGTACTGAAAGCCCAAATCTCTATATCATTCCCTGGAACAGGTGATTTAGACAGAGTGATATGATTCTGGATAGAGTATCTGAGTTTATTAATCTTCAGAGAGAAGAATTAAATGGTGGTGAAAAGGATAGGGAAGTTTCATAAGGAAGAGCAAGCGTTTTATGTCTATATATTGATCATAAGATGGTGAGAACACAAAGAAAGAGGTGTGGTTTAATACAATGGGTTGAAAAAAGATAAATTAGTCATCCTGTTAAAGAGACCTCTGGAATGTTGCCAGTTGTGCAGGGCAGGACTCAACAGGAATAACTCCACATTACTTCTCCCTCTAATTTTTTTTTCTTTCCCTACTAATATGCTTTTTGACAGGGTTTCCTGTGTTTAGACTCTACCACATCATTAGACTGGTCCAGGCATGACTTTGGCCAGCTGATGATCCTCCAAGCAATGCCACAGCAGTGTCAGGATGATGCCTGGGCCAGGGGCTGTTCCCAACAGGCAGCTTACAGACAGACAGCTGTTTTGGAGGCAAAGAGAGTTAAATAGCTTTGGCCTGGGCAGACCTGTACCTCTGGACCTGACGGATGACAAACCTGGCACTATCTGTGCAGCCGAGTTGCCCAAGTTGCTCCCTGGGTATCAAGAAGCTCTGCTGGTTTGTACAAATAATGGGTGATTGATTTTTAATGTGTGCTCCACACACCACCTTTGGACAGCACAATCCAATCCCCAAAATTACTGGCAAACTGCTTTTAATCCTGCATGTATATTCTGTGCAGTGGTTATGTGAAGCAGTTCTCACAACGAAAAACAAGAGAGGAGAGTCAGTCCACTACTGATTTTGTGAGGGAGTCCTCTGTTCTGTAGATAAGAAACATGGTATATTCAGTTCACTCACATTTGCTGCATCTCTTTTTGTCAAGGGCCAGAAAGACAGATTTTATTTTTCAGCAGAAAGATGTGAAGTGAAAAATAAAATCTACCCTTGCAGAGCTATTAGTTTTCCCATTCTGTTGTTTCTGCTAGCTAGATACCAAGTAATGATTCTTCCTTAAGCTGTAGAGGTGTGTTCTGGTAAGACAAGAAGACGCATGATCCCTTTCTATGAATGTCTACAAGAAACAAATACAGGCTATTTGTTGCTGCAGAGAGAACTAATCTTTGAATTTTAACTGTAAATTAATAATATAGAATAAGGGAATACTTTTTATCAATTCTAGCCTAGCAAGGTATTTTAACAGCTCTGGAGAAAAAAGCAAACAGATGTGCCTGTTAAAATGAATCTTTCTAACTGAAAGAAGGATTCATAAAACAGATTAAAATTGAGCAATTAGAAGAAATCATTAACTTTGAACAATGCAAGTGGCAGCTGCCTGTTTGGATTTGGAGCTCTGCTGTGACAGGGCAGGATTGTTCTCTGGATGCCCTTAGTGTGTAAATGGAAGAGATAATATCTCCAGAACCAGTGAATTAGTCCAGCGAAAACTTGTCTAGAACAAACTGACTTTGCAATGCTAAATGTCTGTGTCAACTTAGCTCTCAGAGCTGCCTCACTGAAAGCTCAGACAATTGCTCCTACCAGCACCAGCAGAAAATGGGGCTACAAAGGTGTTTCTAAATAGGCCTAAATTGTTGATGAATGACACTGAAGTTAGGCCTGTGAAATCTGTGGGGACACTCAAACTCTTGTCCTGGAGTGACTGTGTAAAATTTACTCAAACACCACCAGCTGTCACAGTCTTGGCCTGTTCCTCTGTAGCTTCTGGCTGTTTAAAGTGGCCTGAGCCGTTTCTGTATTCCAGCAACTCTGCTGCAGTACTAGCCCTCTCATTCTTTCTACTCCTGTATATGTCCCTGACAGAGCACTGATCTGCATTCAAAATAATTGGATTTTTTTAAAGTTCAGATTTAACACATATCTTTATTTTCCTCTTATTCCTTGGGTTGCAAGTGCTGGTTCAGGCTTTTCCTGCCAGCATGAGGCAGGCCCAGAAGTGCAGAGGTACAAGCAGGGCCAGTTCCCATGGGCCAGTGAAGCTCTGGCAATGCTGTAAAGCCCGGGGTCCGGCTGCACTGTGGTGACCTCGCTACAGGAGTGGGATGCAGGCTATTTGATCTTTCCCCCAATGTTAGTGTAGTGAGTTTTACAGTTAGAGCAAGACATCAGTGGTCTCCTACACTGCAAGAGAAATGTGCTCAGTGTCTTGCTCTCCTGTACAACTTGCAGTCTAGGAGGAACTAACAGGCTTTCCTTCAACTCTCCACCCTAGATGGATCCCTGCTGTTCCAGCAAGTGCCCCTGGTCGAGATCGATGGGATGAAGATGGTGCAGACCAGAGCCATCCTCAGCTATATAGCAGGGAAATACAATCTCTATGGGAAAGACCTGAAGGAGAGAGCCCTGTATGTTACCCCTCCTTTCACTTTATGAGCAGTCTGTTATTTGATAGCTGCATTATATAAACCAAATTCAATCCTGTAAATCCAGTATAAAGGCATGAAAAAGGCTAACAATAAGTTTTAATCTCTGCTTCTGAAATGCTTGTAAACAGAAACAGGCTTTTATTCTTATTGAAAAATATTCAGGTTTAGTTCACGTTTAGTTTTAGCTGTGAAAATTGGCACTATGTTGGCGATATTAAATACCTGTAAGTTGCCTTAGTTAATTGGAAAACAGATTAAGTAACTTCTGTGCTCTCTTCTACCATCTTCCCCCAACCAATAGGATTGACATGTATGTGGAAGGAATATCAGATCTGATGCAAATGATTTTGATGTTTCCTTTCTCTCCACCTGATGCAAAGGAGAAAAATCTTGACTCAATTAAGGAGAGGGCAACTAACAGGTACTTTCCAGTCTTTGAAAAGGTAAGTGACAGCAAGTATGTGTCTATAAAGCTTGCAGTTATGAAAAAAGTTTATTCAAAATACAAATGTGTTTGTAGTGTAGGTCAGTTCCCAATCCTCAGCTTTCTTGGCTACCTCAAAGAAGGAGAAATACAGCAGCAGGTTTTTCTCTATTTATTGACTTGTGTTGTCAGGGCTTTGGTATTTGAACATCTGCAGAGCAGTATGTTCTCAGCTATACAGCAAATCTTTTCACTAAGTGAAAGCAAGAACATACGATTCTTTTTCTCGAAGCAATAGTTCTGTACTTATTTGTTTAGAGCACCTCTCTCTGCCATACTTAATTTCATTTGGAAAAGTTTTCACTGGAAGAATGTAAAAATGCCTTGCAAATAAATTAGGTAGAGAGATTAGGAGTACTTCAGTAAAACAACAGTCATAGATTTCTGCACATCCTACTTTTAGAAAACAACAAACCAAACCCATGACTCATGCGTCTGGCAATATTTTCCACTTTTGTAGTATTTATCTAGTTTTGATGGAAAACAATAATAAAGGCTGAACATCACAGAAGTTCTTAACACTAAAATTATCTATTCCCAAAGGCAGGGATTTTCTTTACATAGCTGTTGCAATTCTGCGTTTCTAAGTTTGCTTCCTGATATCAACATTGGACAGAACTTTGAATGAAATGTCTAAATGGCAGTCCTACAAATTCTTTAAATTGCTTCTTACTTTCTCCATTATACATATTTCTAATTCTAGGACTGTTCCTTGTCTACTTAAGCACAAGATTTTTTTCTATTCCTTGTGCCCATCATCATTCATCATTACTGAGTGACCAGAGTTTGTAGTCTGTGTACTAGAACATGGAATGAACAAAACTTCATTTTTTCCTCGCAATAGTGAAGTGATTTAGGCTCCGCTTCGGCTGAAAACTCCACTCTACCCTGAAATTTGACATAGGATTTCTATTCAACTCTACAGCTGTGCTGTGAGGCTTAGCTGCCAAGAATGCCATATGTCCCATTCTCACCTGCAGCCCACATTTTCTTGTGTTCTCCAGGTTTTGAAACAACATGGCCAAGACTTTCTTGTGGGCAACAAATTCAGCTGGGCAGATGTTCAGCTAATGGAAGCCATTTTAGCAGTGGAGGAGAAAGTTCCTGCTGTGCTGTCGGGGTTTCCTCAGTTGAAGGTAATTTTGCTCCTGAGCATGCCTCTATTCAGGAGCTGGAGGTCAATCCTGAAGTGATCATCTCCCCACACTATGTAAATCACATTTATGTAGCTGGAATTTCTCTCTTACTCTGTTTTCTAAATTTTTTTTAGGTGTTTAAAACCAAAATGAGCAATATGCCTACAATTAAGAAGTTCCTGCAGCCTGGCAGCCCAAGGAAACCCCCACCAGATGACCATTATGTAGACACTGTGTTGAAGGTTTTTAAGAAATAAAAGCCTTGCTACCTTTGGGGAGACCAAAAATGCTGGGGGGAAAAAAAAAAAGCACAACAGCAACCCCAAACCTAAACCAAAGGAAAGGGAAGCTCAGCAAATTAGTGTTGTTTTAGTTAAAACCATTGCTAGAAAAATGAAAGCTACCCAATCCCGAAATAAAGCATTCTATTACTCTGGTAATGTGACAGCAACTTTGTCTTTATTGATATCAAATGCTTGGCAAAAACTTAAAGGAGTATGGAAGCAAAGAACTATTTGTAGTGTAAGGAATTTATTCATTTGGAAAAAGAACAATGCAGTGTTAGTACGGTCAGAGTGTAACTTGCTGGAGAAGACATTTTCTGTATGAAAATAAGCTTCAGAGTAAGAGCTATGGCAGAGAAGAGAAGAAAAGACTCACAGCATCACCTACCCTTTAAATAAGTAGACTTGTTTCAAATTACCACTTTTAAACTAAAGTTTGTAGGTGAATTGGATTTTTTAAGGTTTCTCTGCAAAGTTTTCCTTGCAAAACTGATTTTTCTTCATAAATTAATTATTTCAAACCTTGTGTATGATCTTACCAGCTATTCACATGCAGGTTACAATTTTATTACCTCTTGAGAACAAACTGTTATGAAAGAAACATGCAGTCTGTTTTGCAGACTCAGGTAAGGCAGAGGGGGTGTATTGCTACATATTTAGGACAGAACAGAGAGCAACAGAGGTTCAGCTTCCATTGAAATTCAAATAAGAATATTAGGGCTTATGTTCACTTCCAGCAGACAATAACAGCCTGGTGAAGGGGCCTGATGCAACAGAGAAGCAGCTGCATAGAAGGAAGCTGTGTTCCAGCCACTGTCAGTAAGCAAATCTGATGCTTAATATTCTAAGACATGAGTGTAGAAAAAAGGAAATTAGAAAAAAATATTGGAACATTAACCAGATGGGGAAGAAACCAGAAGAACAGTATTTCCAAAAAGATTTTACAAGCTCAGTGAAGTCACTTTTCCAAAAGTCGAGTAAGGAGACAGACTGTAATGGCCTTGCCTGAAATCTCTATGGATACCTCTGACAGGTGTCTTAGTTTGAAAG
>WBMZ01015028.1:0-14664 GCA_013400975.1 Atrichornis clamosus
CTGCCTTTCAAACTAAGACATCACCCCACCTCACTGACTTTCAGGGCAGCGTTTGGAAGCAGGGCTGCTACAGTGACTGTGAACAACTAGATAGCTTGGTTAATGCAAACTTACAAAAGCGAACATGAATCTCCAAGATATATCTTCCATTCGGCCTGTACAGCCACAGTGGATGCTCTCAAACTATTGCAGCTGGTTAAGTGAGTTAGGATGCACCAGGAATAGCCCTCAAAGGAGAAACCCAGAGAAGCATTTATAACAGGCTTACTGAACATCATGAATGGACCGTCGGGGCCTTTCAGAGAGGTGGATGTATCATGTCTGCCTCCGGCTTGCATTATCCATTTTCCAAGCTAATGAGAATGACAGAGTTCCTTCAAGCACAGTAATTCAGGACAACACTATACCTTTTAAGAAAATACACATTTCCAAATGCTGCAAAAATAGCTCAAACATCTGGACAGATCTTGTACCCTCAAGTCAGTTAACTGGAGTGACCTCCTGAACTTTCTTTAGGGGTGCTTTCCATTTCCAGGTCAGTTGGTCAGGTTTTTTCATCACATCAGATCAGGACAAGCTTTGGCTTTTTAAAAGTTGTTTTTAAAAAGCTTTTCCTGCTACTAGTTTTAAATCCTGTACCTTCTTCTGTTAGATGCAGTAAAATGTCTCATCTTCGCATCTTCACATAAAACTCCCCTGTCTGTGCCAGGTAGCTAGTTATTCATGCTTTGTATTTTACATTTTCAGAGTGAACCTGTTTTTAAGTCCCTCCGTCAATAACAAGGGAGGGAGTAACTTTGGTGATAAGAGGACTTACTAGGCTGACAGTAACTCAGATTTTAGAGACTTCAACTGTAAACAAAGAGATCTGCAACTTGTACAGTTATTTGAATTAATAAAACTCACTTGGATATCAAAATGTCCCTCTCCTTTGGAGGGTTAAATTCCCAAGCTCACTGCCACAAATTATAGAATGGCTTGGGTTGGAAAGGACCTTATCTAGTTCCAACTCTCCTGCCATAGACAGGGATGCCACCCACTAGACCAGGTTGCTCAGGGTTCCATTCAACCTGGCCTTGAACACTTCCAGGGATGAGGCACCTACAACTTCTCTGGGCAACCTGTTCCAGTGCCTCACTACTCTCTGAGTCAAAAACGTCTTCCAAATCAGTGGTATCTGGAAGCAAGGGGCTGGTTGGTTGGTTTTTCATGCCAGGAAAGAAGCAACTTCAACCGTCCACATTTAGGCATTTTCAGTTGTTTATGAGCAAGCTGTGAATTAAAGGCACATTTGTGATGCAGGAAAAATCTCATAATAGCTGTCAAAACTACGTTCTTTTCTGCAGGGCTTACTAGATGTAGCATGAAAACCACATTGACCAACTGGTAAGATTCAGGTAAGTGTCTCGAGTTTTCACACAAAAAAGCCCTTTTCTTAATAACTTTGTGGAGTTGTAACATTTTCTACAAAGCCCATCTGACATAATCAGAGCTTGTCTTTTTAAAGTTTAAAGATCTCCCTTGCTCCTTGGAAGTCTGCTTGTTTGTCTCCTGTGATAGGCATGTAAAACCCTTCAGTGGTGCTAATCTGATCAGAAACACCACAGATGCCAAATCACAGTGGATGCTCCACACCAAATGATTTCAAAATCACTTGTAATCACTTTTTGGCTCTCATAAGAGACACTGTAACAAAAATTAGAAAACTTGAAGGCTAAAATCAGAATTCATCCATGTAAAAGGCTACCTCCTTTAGGGACGCATGGTAGAAATTCTAGAGAAGATTCTATTTAAAACAGCAAAGATTACAGTTTTGGATCAGTGAGAGGAGCCTATAATCTTGCTACTGCTTACCTTACATGTTATTAGCTGGTGTGCTTTCCTACAAAATATCCGGACATACAGTGGATGATCTGTGGGTGTCCATCTGAAAAAAGGTCACTTTTCTTGTCTGCTTTTACTGCATGATATTGTAGAAGGTTCATTACATCACTGGTTCAGGCCCTTGGATCATTTACTGTATTATACTAAAACAAACTGCTGAGCCTCGTTTTCCATCATTTTGCATTCATGTCATTAAAAATGTGTTTAAGTGCTCCAGATGTGTTGCAGAGCAACAGAGCTTCAAGGTTTCTGCAACTGCCTACCAGAACCAGATGCTCCACCACAGCTCTTCCCAGCAGTGTTGACAGCAGCAGCTTTCCTGGTGGTACTTCAATTCACTAGTTCTTAGCCCCACTTCAGATCACACATACAGAAACTTCTTGCTCTTTGGCTCTAGAGAATTTTTCCTTCTCTTCCAATATTTTTCTCTGCAATATCTTAATCTGGCAACCTATTAAGGAGATGTCTTAACAAGTCAGTCTGAAGGGGCAGAACTAATTAAACTAACATGCAATAAGAGGTATTAAAAATTCAAAGGCTGCTTTATTACATGTTTCAGTAGAAGTTAGTTTCAAATTCTTCTAGCAAATGGCTGGAGTCACCAAACACATGACCAGCTGAGTAGTAAGAGTCATTATGACCTACCTAATAAGGATTTAAGCTGCACTGACTGGAGTGTAACAAATCCCAAACACATGGAGGCCATATACTTGGAGGGGAGGGATGTGAATCCTTCCAGGTGCATATAAGCCACAGATGAATGCAAGTGCTAGTGTACACATATGAACAAATTTGTCCTACTTTCCCCATTCTGCCAGTGGCAACAATGCCTAGATTATCCAAAACTGAAACCAATTACAGAGCAGAAGAATTATGACTCTCTAAGAATCTCTGTGCTGGAAGCATTACTGCAAATCATGTTGCTAAAATAAAGAAAATATCGAGAAAAAGTTAGATTTTCTTTCTATTTTTTTTTCCTAGGAGAGTGGCTTACTTATTTAATATTATTATTAGCTGTGTTTATTATTCATTTATGGAAACTTATTTATTTTTAAGCCAGCAAAAGATCACCAGATCAGGAGAAAGGCTCCATAAATAAGAAAGTTGGGAGAGAAAAGAGCAGTGCTAGATGTGAAGCATCTGCTGTTCCCAGGGAGGTATGTGGTTTTGGGATCGGGTTCATGGATGGGCTCCAAAAGCACTGGGAGTTAGGTTGCAGGATAAACATATATATCCAAATCAGATGCAGTATTGCTTCTCCTTCATCAGTCAAACCCAAACATTGTGTTATGATTTAAAACCCCTGCAAAACATTTCTACTTCCATTGGTATTATACCAAGGGAATATCATGTCTTTTGGTACCTTTTCACAACAATCACCACAAACCCAAACAAAACAACAAGACCAAAATCCACAAAACAACAACAACAACAACCAAAAGCAAAACAACAAACCTAATAGCTTATGAGTAAAACATTACTTTTTCTCAAATGCTGTGCTTGCAAGGGGGGACTGCAATTACTGCTTCACAGGTGTCATGACACACAGGCTGGTTTTGGCAGCTTTAACCCATCTTCCACAGTTTGCCTAAAAAGTCAGATCCCCCAGTTGCCTAAAGCCTGCTAATTGTTACCTGCTAAAGAAGGCAGGTCTTAAAAGATATGTATCTGATCTATACTAGTAGAACCTTTTGCTGGAGTGACTATTCCAGCCAACGCATGCAGAAGAGCATCCCTTGTGTGGATGGAATTGAAGAGCAGTAGAATCACTGCATTTGGCACCCCTCTTAAAAGTCACCCTGTAACTATAAAATAGTTACATTGGAGTAACTGCATTCGTAGTAGGAGATTTCCCTAGCCTAGCTCCACTAGAGGTGACACCTTTTCATATCCCTGACTCATATTGCTGTGTCAACAGAAGTCTGCTACACAGATCCCTTCATAGAGAGGGAATTGTGATTCTGTAGGAGAGGCCCAGATGTTCCAGTAGAGACAATCATTCTCTTCACTTACATCAGTGCAGAAACAGTGCAGGCCCACTAGTTTCTTCAGATAACACCCAAATTCACACCAGTGCAAAAGCAGAAGACACTTAGCTCTACATCCAGTGCTGCTGCAGTGTCTGGTGCTCGTGATACAGAATTCTGAACTACTTTCCACTAAGGTTGAGTGGTTTGCCACTGGATCTAAGTTACATCTTTATCTCAAGATGTGGTGGGGTTTTTTCTACTTCAATTATCCCAGAGTTTAGGATTTTTGTCTCATGCTAATGAAGACAAATTGTTTTGCAGTTGCTATATGATTTATAAAAATGAATTAAAGATTACAAGGGAAATTTGCATCAACGTTTGTTTTCACTGTCATGATTTATGCCAAGCTGCAGACCTGACCTCAAAACCCCACAGTGTACAAGTCAAACTGCACAACACACTGCCATTTCTCCCAGTCCCAATCCCCCTTCCAGCAGCACTGTATTTCTCTTAACTCTCTTGGGAGAGTCATCAGTGACAAAGTTTGGGGTAGATATTAGTTTCTTCTGGTTCTGTGGGCTTTCTGCTACTTCTGCCTCATACACACAGCGCTATCAGGAAGATGGGCCCTTATATTAGTTGGCAGCACTGACAAAATCACTAAGCCACATGCCCCTCACACTTTCCAGACTTGCTTAGTAGCTCCCAATTTTTTCAGTTGTCACTGCATGGAGAGGTGTTTAAATTGTTCTCTCCTTTCCTGGACTGCAGCCAGCACAACACACAATTTCAGGCAGGGTCAATGCAGAAACAATGCTCTGTTTAAGAGCATGAAAGCATTTCAAGAAAGGAAAATTAAAAAAGAAAGAAATTACTTATTGCTAATGGCTCAATCCCTCCTGCTTTTTAGCAAATGACATCATGGCTAAACCCAGGAGTCAGAAGTCAGAAAGCAAAGCCAAAGCAAACCTGTGAGATTTGCATTCTGACACACACATACGCTTCATTCTGCTACCCAGTATGCAGAGCACAGCACCAGAGCTAATAGCATCATGACCTGAAAAGAGCAGAGAAAGATCCAGAGGATGAAAGAGAGGGTGGGAGGATAGGGGGGTGAGGGTGCGTGATGAAGGGTATAGAGCTACACTCCTCCCAGTCTGAGCAATTTGCTTTAGCATGTGACAGCACTGCCATTGCCTTACCCATGCCTGAGTCACAGCAGGGCTTACTTGTTTTTATCCCTGTTCTGATTTAGTTAGAGCACCGCATAAAAGACAAAGGGATTTGTGAAAATCTCCTGTAGAGATCTACCAGGTCAGGTGTGTACAGTCACTCATTAAGGCCATGAAAATTGTAAAGCTGGGAAAAAGCCTTTAGAAGTAGATTTCCTGGAAGGCTGTGATTTTTCTTCCTCTACCTGAGGATGATTTGGCTCACTTACCACTTGGATGCTGGAAAAACTACTGTTGCTACTGTGCAGCTCTAAGTCATCAACAGCTAGGTCTTCAACAAGCACTTTTTATTCAAAACACACTTGTCATCTCAAATCCTCTCCCAGACACAATGCAATTGGGTATTTCTCTCAAAAAACCTCAAATAGCGTTAATGACATCACCAAGCAAGTCTAGAATTTGTGGTGAGAATTAAAAAATTAAGGTAGGAGAGAATCAGAGCTCTTGAACAACAGAGCAGGAAAATGACAATTCTCAAAATTGAATCTGATAAATTAACCAGCATTAATTTAATTATTGGGAAAAGAAGGGTAAGACACAATCACCCAAGAGATTCTTTGTAGTCCTGTATTTCAGAAGTGATAGTTTTGTGCTGATTTTAGCTGATCACTTCAGAACTTAGTTGCATATACAGTTGAAATATATTCATGATGTCCACTTCTTTATATCAGGCACATTTTCCTAGTACATCTTGCTCTAGCATGAGACAGGCAGGGACACTGGCTTCACTCCTGAATGACTTTTAAGGGATAAAGGAAGAGAACATTTCTTCTATGTAGGACTGCTGCCAGCAGTTCTGAAAGCTGGAGCTGTTGTCCTTATGCTTAGCAATACACACATGCAACACCACTTCATTTCACTGTAAGGACCATATGGTCTGTCTAGCATGAGCTTGAACCACTGCCATTTCATTCTAGCCTGGCTGCTCTGTAACAACAGAAGAATCTGATTTTCAAGCCATCCATTTTGTCAGTAGTGTCGTCTTAAACCTATACAACTCATCACCCAGCTAGAGGCACAGCTGCAGCCAGCAAAGTTTAACTTTGCTCTGCAGCAGCACAGGAAAAAATGACCTGCCAGCACTAATCACTGAATGCTTTAGGTTAAAATGTTTTTTTTTTAAAAAAGGACACTAGTACACTCTGTGTAATTAATATTTAACCATAAAGTGAAATGGTTAACTTGACTCTTCTGATCACCCCCAGAGACTAAGGATTAAGCATATCACTGTGTCTGCATGGCTGTGAGCAAGAGGTTTTCAGCAATCAATGAGATGATGCACTCCTGTTTCAGATAGGGGCAAGCAAACAAAACTGGTGCAAGTATTTACCCAGGAAAAACACAAGAGGATCGCCGCTCTAGATAAAACTGAGACAGACTGTAAACTTAATCACAACTGTTTATTATTGCAGTAAATAAATAAATAACTCCTTCAGAGGGGATTTTTAATATAGCAAAATCTGGTCAAACACACCACATTTTTAAAAATCCTTTGTGATGCTAGCTGCCAGGCAAGTTAACATAACAGAACAACCCTGATATGCCCTGCCTGTGCAGGGCAAGGAGTTGAATCAATCAGGATCACTAATCACAAGAGAAAAAACCCAGCACAACACTGCAGGAAGAAACATCTGGCAAGAATAAATTTAAATTGGTCTTCATAGAGAGAAAAATGGAAACATGTTGTGATAGACCAACATCTTCATGAATGCACACACTGCTTGGCTTTGAGCAGGGCATTTGAGGATCTCAAAGGAACAGCATGGTTCGACAAATGCTTGCTAATGAATGCAGGAGTTGTAAAAGGAAAACTAAATATAAATATAAAAATGCAACTTCATAAATTAGCTGGTTCTACAGCTTGTACTGAACTAGCATCTTCCCAGCCATATTGGAAAAGAAAAAGAAAAATCCCCCCACAAACTACTTGATGCTGCCATCTTTACATTATCCTGCATTTTTATTGTGCAAAGCAGATAGAAACCTGGATGTCACTCTCTTTCTGCAGGTTCTGTGTCAGCCAGAAAGCATAGCATCAACAGAATCTGACAATTAATTTAGAAATTGGTTTTGACCACACTGATTGCAATTACAGAGTGAAGAGCCAGAAAAAGATGATGGCTAGAGAAAATGGCCTACCATAGGGGCCCAAAGAATTCAATGGCTTCATTTATCAAAAACAAAATCAAGAATGATCCAATTACAGCACACACCCCCCTCACTGTGAAAAATAGTTAGTCTCAGAGGGTTGTCTAACCTAGCAGAGAAATGCATTGCAAGAACCAATAGCAAAAAAATTAAAGCTAAAAATAACCCCAATTTAAAAATAAGTAACATTTTAACTGGTGAGACTGCTGAGACTGATTATGAAGTGAAGCAGTAAATTTCTTTTTCAGTTGTAAATGATACAGTGTTTTCATAAAACACAAGCCACCTCTTGTCTAGCAGGAGTTCTGTGGAATGGACTGCAGAGAACAGGCAAGGTGGGAGATCGGACACAGGCACCTTTCTGTGCCTTCTGGGGCCAACCACACTATGAAATCAGTCATTTTTCAACACTCTTAACACATCACCACACCCCTCACACTAAATTTGTTGCCAAGTTTCCTGTGAAAATAAAACTTGTCTTTGTGCTCTACATAGGCATGGGTCTGTCCACAGCCTCTTAGTAATTCTGGAACCCAATAGCAAAGTTTAATCAAATTCAACAAAAGTGTAGGGGGTTTCTAAAGTATGAAATGTTTAAATAATTTGTGAAAATAGACAAAAGAGAGAGGATCACAGAATCACACAAAGAACCAATTAGGCTGGAAAAGACCCCTGAGATAATTGAGTCCAACCCATGAGCGAACACCACCTTGTCAACTAGACCATGGCACTAAGTGCCACATCCAGCCTTTCCTTAAAAACCTCCAGGGACAGTGACTCCATCACATTCCCGTTCATTGGAATGGCAGTCCATCCCCATGTCTAATCATCCTTTCTGTGAAGAAATTCTTCCTAAAGTCCAACCTAAACCACCCATGGCACAGCTTAAGACTATAAGGTCACCTCTGAGACTCCTTTTCTCCAACAACCAAGCTAAACCCCAGCTCTCTCAGCCACTCCTCATCAGACTTGTGATCCAGCCCCTTCACCAGCTCTGTTGCCCTTCTCTGGACATGCTCCATCTCAATGTCTTTCTTGTAGTGAGGAATTCAAAACTGGGCACAGTACTCAAACTGGGGCCTCACCAGTGCCGAGTACAGGGAGACAATCACTGCCCTGGTCCTGCTTACCACACTATTGCTGATACAGGCCAGGATGCCATTGGCCTTCTTGGCCACCTGGGCACACACTGGCTCACGTTCAGATGGCTGTGGAATGGCACCCTCTGGTCCTTTTCCAGCAGGCGGCTTCCCAGCCGCTCTGCCCCCAGCCTGTAGCTCCACATGGGATTGTTGTGGCCAAAGTGCAGGACCAGGCATTTGGTCTTGTTGAAACTTATACTGTTGGTCTCAGTCTATCGATCCAGCCTGTGCAGATCCCTCTGCAGAGCCTTCCTACCCTCCAGCAGATCGACACTCCCACACAACTTGGTGTTGTCCATGAATTTACTAAGGGTAGACTCAATCCCCCCTCATGCAGATCATCAATAAAGATACTGAACGGCCCAGACAGCTCTTAACCCAGCAGATCTCTTCTTAACCCGAGGATCTCTTATTCCCCACAGAGGAACAGGCCACAGAATTGGACATCAGAGAATCCACACGGGAGGACATGAGACATGCATACACACACTCTGGGAATAAGTCTTCAGTAGTTTTGCTGTACATGAAATTGCTTAAGTGAGAATACTACAAATGCAGTTTTGTGCTATGCCTACAGATATCTTCTGAGACAAACATGGCCTGTGTGCTGTGTGGAGATGTTGATTTGATGATCCCTCTTGGCCTTAAAATATATACCAGTGTGTTAACTTTTTCTTCGAATTTGACATATAGTAGAAGTCCTTCACCAATCTTACTCTGAGTAGCTTTCTAAAACACAGTAGAGAAAAACAATGGACAATACTTCTCTTCTTACTTACCTGAATGTCACATTAAGCACAAGACAGCAGGAACTGGTCTTTTTAAAATACCACTACAATTTTCAGAAGATCCTAAAAAGGAGTTTTAATAACCAGTTTGACCATCGACAACATTTTATTTTACTGAAAATATAACCTGAAAAAGCCTCTTGCAAGGTCGGGTTTGCAGAGAGCAGAGGCACTGGCTGTTAAAACACTTCCTGCTTTGGCAACATCTAGGAAACAAACACCTCGCTACCCCACCATCCCAATCAGAATGGGATTAATTACTCACAGGAAATAAATACTGACTCTCTTGGCTCTAGAAGGTATCCAAGTGCCTAATTTTAGATGGAATGCTTTACTTCTTAGGCTACTAAAGTTTACAAAGCTCAATAACACATCTAGCTCCAAGAGAGTTCAAAATTAGTACAAGATCAGGTTGGGAAGATTCAGTAGCAGCCAGCACAACCCCTTGTAGTAGGGTGTGGAGTAAAGCCATTGCTTGCAGCATTTAACCAGCATTTAACCATGTCTGTCATCTACAGGAAGGAAAATACAATAGAAGGAAGGCCACGCAAAGTCCACCCTTAGGAAGCAGGTTTTTTGCCTGAAGAGGTTTCCTCAAATCGTTAAGAGGACATGTTTGCCTCAGTTTAATTAGAGACAGTTTCTATTAAATGACCTGTTTCTGCCTGTTCTGCCAGCAGTGACTAAGGCAGGTTTAATTGCATGCTATGAGAGGTGTGCTGCATAGCTCACTTTCTGTTAAGGAAACAGAAATTAAAGCTGCCACATGAAAATGGTACTGAGGCACCTCCACGCAGCAGCTGGCAAGCGAAGAAAGGGCATTCCAAAAACCAAGACATCATTT
This sequence comes from Atrichornis clamosus, assembly GCA_013400975.1. Classification (NCBI taxonomy): domain Eukaryota; kingdom Metazoa; phylum Chordata; class Aves; order Passeriformes; family Menuridae; genus Atrichornis; species Atrichornis clamosus. The sequence goes on from WBMZ01015028.1 coordinate 10,009, forward strand.
CCGAAATTCAGACAACAACAATCAAAAGTCTTGAGCCAGTTGCTCTGACTATTGCTGAGGAAGTGAAACTTTCTTAGTATTAGGTTATAACATTATACTGAGTTGTTGCTTCCTTGTATTTGCGTATGAACAAAGAACGACGACAATTAAACAGTAACACAGCTATTTACCACTGCATGGCCTTTCCTAACACTGGACACACCCACCCCTAAAAACGAGGACCCAGAGAGAGACATTGTTTCACACCAAGTGCGTCAGTAGCAAAAATCTGGGAACAACTCCCTAAGCAACCTCCTTCTGGACAAGAGCTGCTAGCGTACATAACCTCAGAGGCAGGGCCACTGGAGATACAGACAGGACAAGGAGCCACGATTTCTTGCCAACCCATACTGGCATGAATACAAAAATTCTGGGCAAAGAATTCTTTCTGACACAAAAGACGAGTGCTACAGATTCTTTTCCTTGGGGATAAGAATTACTAACAAGCATAGCAGCACACTCTGCTCTCCAGCAAGACTTGAATCGACAGTGCTCTGAGCCCCACCTATGGAAGAAAATTCCTCTGCTCCTGCTAACAGCTATTATTCTGTACAATTCAGACCAGAATAAATTAACACCTATTAGATGCAATCAGCACTTTCAGCAACAGCTTATGGGCATACTTTTGCATATGGCTGGTTAGGAACACAAAAAGAGCTCCCTTCTCCTGGGGCTATGGTGGCTTGTCACCGCTGTATGACCGCATTACTCAGAGGGTGCGGAGTTATCAAGGCAATGACCCAGAGTCTGTTGGTTCATCTTCACATGCCATCTCTTGGCACGTGTTTTCTGCATCTAAGAGTCCACAGGGAGCGGCCTATTTTGAAAATACACTGTAAATGAGGAAACATAATCCATAAATGTTTTCAAGGTATTTTCTGTGTTTGCAGGCATTTTATTTCTGTTGGCCTTTTAGATTTCCTGTTACGTATAGAAATACCTTGAAACAGGAATGTGAAGTTAAAAACACTGATTTAGGTAGAATGCAATTCAAGAGTGTACATCATGTATATCACTAAGTCCTGGATATTTATGATCCAGAAAAGAATAATGTACTTATACAATGCACTGCCTTGAAGAATTTAGAGTTAACTACAAATAATAGCATCAACTACTGGTTCTGTCTTTCTTCTCTATTCCTACTACTGCCCTAAAGAGGACAGGTATATTTGAAAAGACTCATGCATGAGGCAGAACTGCTTTTCCATGCCTGACTTCTGCCCTTAACTTGCTTTGAAACCTCAGCAAAGGAAAAATTTAAAAACCCTCTTCTCTCTTATGTTGTCTCCACCACCCCTAAAGAAAGGGCTCTGACCATGAAGAAAAAAAATCTGAAACCACTGCTAAGCAAATAGACTAATTCAGTCACTGTTAGCCATTAGAAAAAGAAGAGAATATCTATATGACATAGCATTTACGATGTGTTACAAGATGTGACCTAAATCCTATTCCATTTAATACAGAATATTTGAATATTCTCTGGAACAGAAATTAGAAGCCTGGTCTCCTCATGTGTCAATAACACTTTCATAGGCACACTCGATAAACGTCATTTCCGAAAGGTTTTAACCCCTCTGCACTCTCTTGGGAAACACAGAATACAAAACACTGTCCTGCTGTGCAAAGAAGTCTTCTGACCACTATGCAATGCCTTCACAGAGGCAAATAAATTAAGGGAGGGGCACCAGGACTTTCCCTGGTTGTGTCTTGTCAAAGCAAACTCCAGCCATCAAACAAGGAGGTAAGGGTTCATGAGTTAATCATGACCAGCTGCAGATATTTCAGTCTGAAGGTTAGGGGTAAAATGTCAATTCTACATCAAAGCTTGCCTCAACCTGAAGGCTCCCTGCTCAATGTCAGCACCTTCTGGATGGGACTCTGAGGCACCCGGCTCACCTGTAACTCAGGACATCCCCATGCTGGGACACTGGGTTGCTACAGGCACTCAGGGTCTAGTATTCCTACAGTCTTTTCTGAAATCAGTCTTCAGGCACTTCTGGAAGGATTCCACATCATTCAGGACTTCTACACATTTAAATCCTGTTGCATTCCTAAATTTTACATCTTAGATGCATTCGAGGTGTAAGTTGCTCAGGCTTGCTCACAAACAGGAGATTAGTTTGCCCAAAGTGGACAGCAATAAAATGACATTGACCACCCTAATCTGTTTCCCTTTTTTCTACAATTCTGCAAGCTGTGCAGCAGAGGCTTATTTACTATTTTAGTATCTATAAACTAATAATATAATTTGCAAAATTCATCTTGACAATGTTAAATGAGTTTAAAACAAGACTGATGAATGTATGCAAACAGAAACGATCCAAAATAATGCAAAAATCAACCTAGCCCAAAGCAAACTACTAGCCTTCACAGAGATTTGTGTTCACACTTTGGTAGACACCACTTTGGTAACTGTCCTACATCCTTAGTGAAGTCAGTAGGATGTTATGTTTCAAAGAGACCTTAAGGTGTGGTTTTAAATCAATTTAATTAAAATGGTACAAAAAGTTGTGCCCATCCTATTGAATGCAATTTGTGTTCCAGATTTATGAATTAGCCAGGTAATTTTACATGGAGGCCTAGACCTGTGGCTAATATCAGGCACAGTGTGATTAAACTTAGGAAAATCTGGCAAGAAATCAATGCTTATTATCTGCTTTTAAGTTCATCCCCTATTAATAATTAAATTTCATCAGTACGGTACACCCTCCTATTAATACTGACCAAAGGAAATGGAAACTGGAATTGTTAACATCAGTGGGTACCCAGTCTTGTAATGGTGTTTTATGCAGCTTTTACAATATACAGTGATAGAAATTCCCCAGTGATTATGTAGACATGATATTTGTCTCAATTTATAGGAAGGAGCTCACTTGTGCACATAGTGCTAATGAAGAAAACCAACCACAAATTTGGGGAATGTGCTGCATGTTCAGCATGTAAGCAGAATGTGCCCCTAGAGATTATACTGAAATCAACGAGCCTTTAGAGACTGATATTTCCATTTGAAGTTTCCAATTAAAACATGCATTATTTATTGCAGTAGAACCTTTGCCTGAATATAACACAATAGTCTTTTGTCAACTCTGCCACAGCCCTTAACCTATGCTGAGCCTGCACTTTGTGGAGCTACTGCTCTGTGAAAGGTCTTTCATGACAGCAAAGTAGGAAGGACAGGGAATGCAGGGATCAGTTTATTCAAGAGCAAGCACAGTTAACACCTTAAGACCTACCTCAGATTCCCCTCAGACTCACAGAAATTGACATTCAGAAAACCACACATATCCCTGTTTGCTGGATTACACAGAAAGAAAACAGAGCATACCAATTCAGATATTCCTTGAAAAATTGTGCTTGGAGTCAGAAGCAGACTTAGAAGATTTTTACTATACCTGGCATTTGGACTAGAAAATAATTGCTTACTGATCTAAGCACATTTTTAAATATTAAAATGCAAACACATGAAAGCCACATTAGTCTTCCATTACCAGCTACTCCTGAATTACTGAAGTGTGTGAACTTTTGATAAAAGGTTGGTATTCCAAGATGTCTTACAAAGCAAACCAGAAACATGTCAAGATTATTAGTTCTGCATCTAAATTTTCTTCCTTTTCTAGAGAGCAAAGAAGTAATTCTGATAGAACACATCATACTCTTACTGAAAGATGACTTACAAGGACATACCAAAATCCTTGGCTTTACTGCAGAATAACTATCCTGCCTGAGGCTGGTATAAAGAACAGATTAGAATTTATAAATCATACCTTGTACATAAAAAACCTGCTATCAGCAGTCAGTCTTTTCAGTAAACTCATTAATGCTGAATATTTTTGCTCATTACCAATAGGGTAATAAACACACACACAAGAAAATAAAGAAAGCAGTTATTTTGTATTCAAGGTCCCATTTCTAATTAAATTACCAAGCCTACTATACAACCTGCTCAAACAACAGTGGGGGAAAAAAAATGGAAAAAAAAAAAAAAATCCCAGCATATTAAAAATTCTAGTGGGCATGCAACTGCACCATGCTACACCTGCAGCTCTGCTGCTCCAAGCTGTACTCTTGCCTGTTCTCAAATGCTAAGATTGAGCTTGGTGCTTATGTGAAAGATGTAAAAACAGGGCAGAATGCTGCCAAAAGTAATCTCTAGTAATTACTAGTAATTTAGTAAGTGGTACAGTCCATCCTTCACAACATTACTGAATAAATTCCCTAGAAAAGTAGATTGCTTACAACACAACTGTCAAGGTGACACCAAAATGGAAACTCCATTCACTTACCAACTATTACAAGTCTCCCTGTGCTTTCTGCAAGATTGGGACTGTTGATCTGAGTTTTGGCTGAAGTCCCATTTGTTTAATTAAATTCCACATACCTACATCTCCTTCGCATCCCTTTGCCACTGCTAAATGCTATTAAACAACCGACATGTTACGTCAATGTCCTCTGGGCCCAACATCAACAAGGATCAGAACATTTCCCCAACACAAAGTCAGCGAAAAGCCGCCAGAATCCTTCAGAATAAAGTACCGCTGCTGCCATAAATGAGTACTTACCACTCAAGCAATTTCAAGTTAAAGAACCATCAGATTGTTGTTGTGGTGGGTTTGTGTT
>WBMZ01015031.1:0-75607 GCA_013400975.1 Atrichornis clamosus
GCGGGGCCGGCGGGACGGGCGGGCGGCGGGAAGGGGAGGGAAACAGGTGAGTCTGGCTCTCCCAAGGGTTGTGGGTGCTTTTCATTGCGGTTTGTTAGATGTTTGTACTATAAAAATTACGGTTGTGGTGAGTGTAATAGATAATTTGAGAGATTGAGTAGACTAATTGAAGGAGGGGAAAGGTAGCTTATATATTAGGAAGAAATTCTTTACTGTGAGTGTGGTGAGGTAATTGCACAGGTTGCCCCGGGAGGTTGCGGATGCCCCATCCCTGGCAATGTTCAAAACCAGGGTGGATAAGGCCTTGAGCAACCCGATCTAGTGGAAGTTGTCCCTGGCCATGGCAGGGCATTGGAACTGGATGATCTTTAAGGTCCATTCCAAATCCTTAACATTCTATGATTCTGTGAGATCTAATGTGGGTGTATTACTCAGACTTTACCCCAGTGAACCCCTTCTCTCCCTGTAGAAATGTTCAGCTTTTAATCACAAATTTTAAATAGTCTTGGGATGGTAAGGATTTATCCTCTCTTATTTTATTCTCAGCAGCTCTCTAATTTCAGTTCTGTAAACACTTATATCAACTTCTGCAGCCTTACCTGAGGTACATTCACTGTAATTTTACTTTCTATGTGCATTTCCCTAACTGTAGTAGTGTTCAGGGGAAGGCTTTTTTATTCCGACATGGCAATAGAAATAGAAAAGCACAGGTATGAAGGGCTGACAGTAAACTGAGAAACTTATCACAAACCCTAATATAAAAAATAAATCTCTGAGATGGTACAGTTGATGAAAGCATTAGTATATGGACGAACAAGAGATGAAACATTTTGTTCCGATGGCTCACATTTGTATTTCCACGAGAGGATTTTCCTGTACACTTGAATCGTGAAGGTTGTTCACGACAGTCTCAGAACGACAAGTGCCTGTTCAGTGGTGACCTAAAATAAACTCTAAAAATAAGTAAATTAGTTTCTGCAAGGGAACAACACGTATCTAGGAAGAGAGTAAAGGAAAGACGCCCGTGCGGTGCGTTCGCGGTGTCGTGCGGTCAAGTGCCCGAACCCCGTCCGCGGCCGGGCGGAAGCGGCGGGGGAGGCCCCGCCCCGCGGGTGGGCCCCGGGTGTGGGTGTGTCCCCGAGGACCCGCCCCTTCCGCCGGGAGCCGCCCCCTTGCGCGCGGGGCGGGGCGTTCCGCGCTCTCTGGGCGTGTCCCGCGGCCCCGCCCCGCCGGCGGCGTCGGGCGCGCGCGCGGGTGGAGGAAGCGGCGGCGCGCGGAGCAGAGGCAGCACTGCCGGGCGAGGCGCCGATCCCGGCCGATCCCAGCCGATCCCGGCCGATCCACGGCAGTTCCGTGGGCGGGAACAGTCCTCCGAAGCGGCGGGGGACAAAGCGGAGGGAGGCGCCCAGCTCGCCCCTCCCCATCCCGGCTCCGGCTGGGGCGGATGTGCCGTGGGTAGGCGGCGGCGGCGGGGCCTGCGCCCGGCGGAGATGGATCTGGCGGGGACGATAATCCTGCTGTGCTCCTGCGCGGCGGGCGCCGGAGGTGAGAAGCCGCCGGGCTTCGCGGGGCCCTGGGTCGGGGCCGTCTCTCCTCCTCCCACCCTCTCTCCCCTCTCCAGCGCTCGGAGCCGGGGGCGGCGGGCCCCACTCCCCGGAGCGCCCCGGCGCTAGGGCCCCGGCTGGGCCGCCGGCCGGGCTCCTCGTTCCGCCCGCCGCTCCGTCTTACCCGGGCCTCTCCCCTGCCGCCTGCGGCCGCCCTGGCGCCCCCGCCTCTTCCCCAGGACTTTCCCCGCCGAGGACCGGGTCAGCTCCTCTCCCCTCCCCTCTCCTTCGGGCCCTTTTCCCCACCGCGCTCGGCTGTGTTTTCCCCTCCCGGCTCCGCTTCCGTCCCTCGGGACTTCCCGCCTGGTCCAGGTGGCCGCTTCCCGGCTCCCCTTCCCTCGCGCTCGCGGCCGCTTCCCCGTCCTCGAAACCAGGAAGCACGGGCGGGTGGAAAGTTCATCTTAAGGAAATAAAAGCCTAGCCCCGGTTTTCCCCGAAGTGCGACCGTGTCTTCCAGGAGGGTCTTCCCTCTTGCAGGCCGGAGGAAAACTCTGTTGTGTTTATGGGGGACGTGTAACTGTATTGGCTCCCGTTAGGACTTGTTTCTCAGCATTAGGAACTGGGTCGTTTCATCACTGCACCTGGTAGTGTTTAATTGGTCGAGTCATGACTGGGAGAATAGTTTCGACTTTGTACCAGGATAGGCGTTAAAAAGGGTGGACTTGCGAGGGTGTTTCTAGTGAACTATGGGTGGAACAGCTGATTAAGACTTACTTCCTCTATTTCATTTGGCACCTCTCCGAATTATCTGGGCGCTGCATCTGTGTGCATCAATATGTAGGTTTATTAACAAAGAAGCTACCCCTAAATGCTGGTCTTTTACTAGTTCTCAAAAAGTAACATCAAAGTATGGGAAACTTCAGTAGGTTGTAATTGTGGCTAAACTGTGCAATAAAAAGCAGGGTAATTTGCATGGTTAGAAGCCATCCCGTTATTTGTATGATTAGGACTGATATATACAAAAGAATTTGAAGTTTTTTTCATAAATTCTTGTAAGCTATTAAGATATTTCAGACTTAATTGTTGGCATGCTTTCAAGGCCTCTTTGTTTTCTAAACTAAATGGTGCTAGCACAGAATTAATTCAAAATAATTCATTAACCAGTTGTGAGGGTTGTTTCCACTGTTTAATTCCAGGCAGGCAGTTCTGCCTTAAAAATCATAGTAAACATGTAAAGTAAAGTCCTCTGGATGTGTAGAAGAAAGCTCATGAAGTGTATTTTGTTATAGAAATTCCTGTTAATTTTTTTCTTTGAGAGAAGAACGGGCACCTTCAACATTTCTGAGCTCTAGAAAGCACACCTCTCTAGCAGGTAACAGAAGTACACGTCTTTGGTGTATAGCAGTGCAGGTAAATCTTTAAAGAAGGATTGATAATGCTGGATAGAAGTTTAGCAATAATGCAAATACACATCTCTAAAATATTCTATGTAACTTTTTTGCTAAAAGTCTGAATGTAATGATGAAAGATTTGCTGTAATTACTTGTTAAATTAAAACTAGCTTTTTAAGATTAGGGTGGTCTGTTTTACCTGTGTTCACTTTTCTAGAGTTTCTTATATACCGTAAACATTTTTATTTACTGAAGAATAGAATTCTTCACTTGCATATTTTTCCTTCTAGACAGGCATTAATATCTGTGTGGAAAGGGCAAGCCATGATTCTTAAAGAAGTTACTGTGAGAGCAGTGCAAACTGGAAAGAACTGAAAAGAACCCAGCAATTTACTTGTTTCATTTCTGTGCAGTATATCTTGCACTCATTAATTTTACACAGATCTTGAAGCTAAGTTATATCTGTAAAGTTGTCCAGTTTTAAACCATATAGGGACTAAATAATAGTAATTTTAGAAATTTCATTAATCTGCACTTTAAAAAAACCTGGGGTTTTCTGTGTTGAGTCTAAGATCAGAATATTTTACAGGATACCTGAGTTTGAACTCTTCCAGAATTACATAAGGCTTTGTGCCTGTACACGGTGCAGGCACAGTATACATCCTCTTCTGTAATATTCTTCAGATATAAAGGTATAGATTAACAGAACCAGTTGTAACTTTAGCTCACAGCTAAGTATGAATCACAAAATTAACATTTAAAATGTGGTGCAGCATAACCTGGACGGTTTATTTGAGGAGAAGAATAGTGAAATCTTTGTTTTGTTTGTAAAATTATTTTCTGTTGTAGCTTATATTATTCTTAAAATCATGTGAGGGGAATGCAATCAAAAGCAATCACTAGTGCTGCTGCCTTGGTGAAGTGTACTGCAGTGTCTGTCTTGGGCTGCTTTATAGCTTTTTGTATGTAACCTCTGTGTAGTTAAAGCAGACACATTATCAGAAGTTTAGCCTAATAAACCCAGAAACATTCACGATCAGATTTTGGTATGGATCACTTTTAGAGCTCTCTTAGAAGTTTTTCTTTCTTGCTTCCACTTCATAAATATTACCTTCATAAAACCAGTGTTCCAATAGGTCAGTTTGAATGCAGTTTCAATAGTATAAGAAGGAAAAGCCACACCATTTATTTTGTTTTCTTTTTTTAATAATTGTGGAAAGCTAGAATTTAGCTTCTGTTATATGGTTTCTACTTGAGATAAGATAGATGTACCTTCACTTGTAAGAATTCTTTTTTAAAAAGTCAATCTCAGTGTTTTCCCCAAAAGCCCTGGAATTGCTTGGTGTAAGGGATCTGTTCACTCACTGGTGCTGTTATTAATTTTGATATGTATAAAGTGGTGCTTAGTTTGGGCAATATTACTGGCAGCTTTTTGTAGCATACTTTGTTGCATGTGATGAAGATGCATGCAGGTATATTAATCAGTACTTAATTACCCATACATTATGATGGAATTAGAGGAATGGAAATAACTAATTAAACCTCTCCTTCTACCTAAAGGTCATTAAAAAACAAAAGGGAAAGGGGACTAGAAAACACAAAAAAGAACTATTGAGACTTCCAAAAAGCTTGGATTTGCCTAGAGTGACCATGCTTTGGCTAGGCTGATCAAATGCTGAATATCATTGCACATCTATGATAAATAGTTTGTTTTTTCTGGGTCTACATGCTCTTCAATGTTGCTAGAATCTCCAAGTTGTATCTTAGTGTCTTGTGTTGCTGGGTATTGAAATACCTATTTCTCAGTGAGCATGGGAGAAATTCTTTTTTTTTCTGAACACATGGGGGAGTTGTGGGAAGGCATGTATGAGCTATCAGCATCTAAGTGACTTAGTTTGCATTCTTATTATAAATTGAGAAGAACAGCAGTCTTCATTAACACGGCAGTACTCAGCCTCCAGCATCTATTTGGAGTTTAAAACAAAAACATTATTAATTTTATATGGGTGGATGAGGCAGTGCCTAGTAAAGACAGCTGTCAGATGGTTGTTTCAGAAATGCCTAAGGTAATTAAAACTACACAGGATCAGGTGTGTAGACAGTTACATTGAAATACTGTTGCCTAAAACCTTCAGACTGCAGTTTGTTTATTCTTCTAAAAGATCCAAATGTTCAGTTTTGCAGTACGGCAGAGCCGCTGCACGGAGTTACTGCTGTCTGGTGGTCCTGCCCTGGCCATGCATTCCCACCTCTCCTCCCAGCATGAGGAGTCAATTCAAAGAAAAGAAATCAATCAGCTCCTGCCAGATGTGTAACTTCTGTTGCCTTATTGTGCAAACCCAGGCCCGATGGGGAAGAAGAGCTGGGACTTTCACAGGGTGGAGAGGAAGAGGGTGAATAAAAAGCAGACATCTGCTTACACTGGTGGTGTACTGCCTGACCGTGCCCTAAATGTGAGGCTTCAGTGAAGGGAAATGATCCTGACTTGACTTCTTGATTACATGTTTTTCTTTCACCAAAAACTCACTTGACCAGAAGAGAGAGAATATTTTTTCAGCTGAATCTAGTCCCAGTGCAAGGGAAGAATAAAAATGGACTAAAAGGGCAGCAGGGCCTCCCTTCTGCTGGCAGTTATGACACTACAGCCGGAATAAATTCTTCAGAGGAGTTCAAGTCAGGAGGTATATGGTGGGATTTCTGGCTTGCTAAATCTGAATGTAATGTATGTTCTTTAATATCCCATGTAAAGGGAGCATTTTTTAAGATAGATACATTCTATTGAAAACAACTTGAAGCAAAACTTGCTTTGATTATCTTAATTAAAATTATAATATAATTCTCTACAAGATGTTTATCACATGCTGGCATTTTAAATCTGCAAATTAGTGATGATGCTTGCAGTAATAAGACTTGTCTGGTGAGTTAGCTTGGCTGCTGAACAATTTCTGCTACTCTATATCAAGTCATATTCTGTGCCTTTTTCCCCCACCAACAAACTTGAGTTGTGTTTGAACTATTTGCATTTGTCATGCAAGTCTTAATTGGAGTGGTTTAATGCAAACTTCACCTTTAGAACATGTGCATGCTTGATTTATCCTCTTATGGGAAGTTAAATGTTGTTCTCTTTTACAATGATGTATATAAAATTAATAGATATTTGTATTTACATTGGTAAACTTTCAGTACCATTTATTACTAGTCATCTTTTTGTGCATGGAGCTAGCTTCCATAAGAATTTCCTCCAGAATCTTCACAGATACTGAGGTTAGTCTGACCAGCCTGTAGATCTCCAGGTCCTCCTCCTTGAAGATGGGGATATTTGTCCATTTGTCAGGAACTCCCCTCTATAACAGTAACTTTTCAAAAAGATGATAGAAGCCTTGAAATGGTGTCAGCCAGATTCCTAAGCACTTCTGGGTGCATCCCATCTGATCCTGTGGACTTCTGTATATCCACTTGGCTTAAGTGTTCCCTAGCTCATTTAATCTGCTGTGGGTACTGCTTCGCTCCCACAGACTGGGAAGGATTTGTCTGGTGGGGGGGAAACTCTTCATGGTTTTCTCTGGGGAAATAACTGACCAGGGAATCATTTAGCACAGAGCACCAAAAAACTGTTACATATAGATGCTCACGCTGTGCCAGGAAGCTTATACCTAAAATCACATGGATGATCCATTTTATCCTTTTCATAAGCCTAGTTAGAAGGTGAGAACACATGCCTCAGACTCCATACCTGTCCAGTGGCATTTGTTTGTTCAGAACAACTGTAGATACTTTCTTCACAGCCCTCTGGGGATACTGAAGAGTTGTATATCCACATACACAAAACATCTTTCACAGGGATTGTGACATTGAGACATTTGCCTAAATGCTCTACCTGACTCTGTTTCAAGTCCTTCCTTGTATTTAGTTCTAAGCCCATGAGAGTAAAGCTTCATTCCTGGAGGGAATTTGTCATAGGAAATGCCACATCTAGTTTAGCAAGTCTTTAGAAGACTATACTGTCAGGTTCAAAAGTCATTCCCTTGTCACTCTCCGATGTCTGTACCCTGAAGGGTTTCTGTCTCCTAACTTAGTGTTTCGGTGACGTGTAATGTTGGCTTATTCCACTAGATTGCCTGGAAAGGCATCATGCTGTCTTTGTTTCGTTGATGGCAACATCATGGAATTTGTCGAGCAGTTTCCTTAAACTATGTTCAGGTGTTTATGGTTCAGGTGTTCATGGTTCGGTGTTTCTTACTGCAGGCTTCCTGATTGTATCTTTAATTGAAAAGATCTTTGTAATGGAATCTCTATTTCAAAAACCCAAACCCCGCTGAAAAGATCTTTGTCACACAATCTCTATTAAAACAAACCTCTAGCTTCTCTTTTCCAAGAAAATGGCAGTAGTTTGTAACAGAGGTTGGGAACTGCGTATGTGCTACTGTAATGATTTTTTGGGGTGCAACACTTCCAGATTCTGTGATAGACTGCTTCCTTTTTGATGCAGCATCTTCGAATTACAGACACTGGAGCTAGCAGTAGTACCTGCCTCATGTACCTCAGTGAAGTCTTCTTTCCAGTTTAATGAACTTTTGCCTCAGAAGCCTCTAGATTCTTGTGTTACCAAGGTTGAGCTACTTATTAAGCTACCTTTGTGAAGAAGATAATCCTTTTTGATAGGTAGCTGGTTTTATTAGAAGGAGATTGTGATCAGCTGCAGACTTTGAACTCTGTAGAAATGTCAATGTTATAGATGCTTGTGGAAGTGAAAGTGAATGTTCGTTTTGAAGCCTTGATTTCAACCCTGTCTGAAGTCCCTTTTTGGAGCAGCCATAATGCTCTAGGTGGTATGCAGCTGCTCTGCTTAAGCAAGAAGAGAGCAGCAGGAGTGTTTGTGTTAAGTGTTTGCTATGAGAGTACTTAAAACATAAGGATTTCTTTAAGTTTTGGAGAAAGGCAAAAGAAACAGTGTTGTTTCCCTGTGTGATCACAGAAAGTGTATACATTTTTTTAAGAAAAAAGGTGTTTGCTTAAAACCCTCTCTGCTTTCCCTTAGCAGAGAGAACAGTTATAAAACGTTTTAATGTTGGTAGTCTTTTGCTGTCTTGCCACAGTAGTTAGCACTTAAAAACTATTCTTTGTGACTCAGTTAAATGCAGTCTCTCATCTTTTCACAAGGTCATGAGACCTGGATTGAGTGCCAAGTGTTATTGGGTCTTCAGTAAGTTGTCACACTTCAAAATTTTTTTTCTAGGTGCCTGGAGCCGTTCAAAGTGTATCTTGCAATACTGAGAAGACAAATGGTCTGCAACAATTTAAAGAGTGCATTATTCAAAGCTTCTTATCCCAGAAAAGTTAAAGATAATTCTGGAGTGCAGGAGTTCTCACATTCTGCAGTGTACTAACTCCCTAGTTTTGATCACATTCTTAAAGTGAGTTATGAATATTGTATTGTATAGGTTTACGTTCATTTAACAATTAAAACTTCAAGTTTTAGCTTATAGCAGTTAATTTTGAAGCTTGTTTTCTTTAATGTTGACACTTTTGGGTCATATACCTGGAATTGGAAAGCATATATCTGTAGTCAGGCTCATGTACATTGTGCATGGTCTCTGGCTAATCTGGTTTGGTTTATAGAAGTTCTTGGGTTGTAGGAGGTGTTTATGCTTCATTTTGGTGGGATTATGTTGGAAGTGATTAGAGAAACATCAGACAGAGAAAACATCCTGCATCTTCAAAACTCCTGCTAGTTACTGAAACTTTGCAATGGTCCTGTGTATCTTATTTGGATTAGAATTCATGTAGACTTTCTTGACTCACACATTTTAAATGTTTTAAGACACCTAAGACACTTTCCTTTCTGGAAAGCTGAATGAGAATGGACTCATATTTTGAGACTAAGAGTGAGAGGAAACTAGAATGAAGTTTTGTTACTGGACTATATTTGCTGTTAACAATGAAGAGTCAACATTTGCAGAGGCCTACAGTACTGTGAGGAAATTTGAATGTGATTTATATACAGTATAGCATTAATTTAATTTTAAAGAGATATGGCAGTGCTGCTAAATGCAAGAAATGCTAATGCATTTGAAAAGTATTACTTAGTAATCTTTTTAGATATCTGAAGAAAAATGTCGCATGTAGTCTCTGAGAACTCTCATGTTTAGGTTGATCTGAAGTAAACTGATCATGCGATACTCATTTTTCTTCTTACAGAATTCAGAGTTCTTGTGGTTTTCTCCACAAGTAGTATTTTGTGGCTTTTTGGTGGTTAGTACCTCTGGTCAGTTCTGCATGGCTCTTCCTCCATCAGGATAGGAGGGTCAAAATCTTCCCCATTTTCTTTCATGAACTCCTATTAATGTGAGTTATAAATATTACCCTAGAAGGAAGTGTGCAAAGTAGACTGAACTGAATCTGCATCTCTGGACATAGACTGTAATAAAACTTTTCCATGTGGTAGAACATTCTATGTGATACAAAATGTGTTGCTACGTGGCATGATTTGCTCCTAATTTCCCTGGGTATTTCACATGTAGAATAGAAATGTACTGAGCAGATACTGTGGTGTCATGACAGCAGAGTGAAGTTGGAAGCACAGTTTTAGGGAACCAGAAGAAAGATATTCAGCTGTTGCACTTTTCATTTTGAATCAGGAGTGCATTTCTGAAACATCTCTCAAGCTTTCCTATCCATAGTGATGTAGTTTGCATTGTGGAGTAGTTTTAGAGAAAATGAGCTACACTTGTTTTGATTGAAATTCAAGTGGAAGATGCCTTCCAAGGTCCACCAGATGCCCTTGTAACTGCAGGTGTCCATCCAGTCTGTGGGACCAGAGTAGAATGAATCTGAAGTGTACAAAGGAGGAAAAAAAAAGCTAAAATGGATATAACATGAAATTTGTGTCCTCATCACCAACTCTTTGGCAACACAGGTCTGCCACGCCTGGTAGTATGGTAATAACCTCAGTAATTGCTCAGACATGCTAAACCTTACTTGTCTCTCTTTTTCAGGCCAGTATGGAAATCCGCTAAATAAGTACATTAGACATTATGAGGGATTGTCCTACGACGTGGATTTGTTACACCAAAAACACCAGCGTGCCAAAAGAGCAGTATCACATGAAGATCAGTTCTTGCGCCTAGATTTCCATGCTCATGGAAGGTTAGTGATATAAATAAGATGTTTGCTTTAAATATTTTAGATATATGTGCTTTAATTGTAGTGACATATTAAGGGTGAAATACAACCATCAAAATAACATTCGCTAGAATACACTAAAATGCACTGCTTACAGTTTCTGTGAAGTATTTTCTCTCATGTCTGGTATAAACATGAAATTGTTGCTTGTAATTGCTCTTTCAAACTTCTGATGGTAACTCTTAATACCCTTTGAACCTTAAACAAAAGAATCATATTGGGGACAGAATGGTAGTTGGTTCTGAGCTTATAGTGCAGCTTCTTTTTTCTTTTCTTTTTTCTTTTTTTTTTTCCAAATATTTTTCAAGTTTTTTTTTTCAAAAATTATGCCGGACTGCCTAAGGAGATTTAATTGAGAAAAAGTAAAATTTCAGATTGCATTTGAAACTACCAAACAGGCCAAAAAAAGTGTTCTCTTTTGTGTGTACTGGTGTTGTCTGATTTTTTTTTTAATGCTATTGTGGAATTTAGAAATTGTTTGACATGGGGAAAGATAATTACTGTTACTAGTCTTCCTTTGCCTTGCATTTAACATGTAAGATCCAGTACTAAAGTTAGATATGTAGTGTAACCAACTGAAGTATAATTTGTAGGTTTCACTTAGGAAGATCTCCTTGTAATTTAGAATTGCCTACTTTTTATATAACCCAGGAGAATCAGGAAGAAGGTTAAAATATTTGTGTCTATATCTTTGTTTCTTTGACTCCCTCCTTTGCAGCACCACTGTCTTAATATATTTTAGGAATCTGTAATGCCCTTGTTTTTATAGTCATTTCAGTTACAATTTAAGTATTTAGAACTTGATAAATAATTGTTAGCCATATGTAGAAATAAAAGAAGTTTGACAGAGAAAATGTAAAACCAAGTCTCCTGAATCTGTTTGGGATACTGTTTTACAAGTAAATGTTTTGCTTCTGTGCCAGCGTGTAATTTCTTCAGGGAGTGAAGTGTTGTTCCTGGAGGTTTATGAAGTAATGACTGAATTTCAGTGCATGCTCCCAGAAGGCCAGCATTAGGGTTGCATTTCTAAATGGTGTAGAACTTCAATCCAAATCCTGAATGTGAAGGCGTGTTCTTAAAAACATGTTTTCAAATGCGGTTTTTAGTCCAGGGCATTTTATTGTCTAAAGAATAGCCATACTGCTGGTGTCTGTGGATGTAACTTCACAGGCAGTCTCTGGTCTTCCCTATTAAATTGTTCTAATAAACAAGACTGCAGAGTAGAATGCTTCAGAGGCTCCTCACAATGTAAACCTCTCTACTTTTAAATCTCCAGCAAGGTTGCAAGACAGTGGAGTCTAATGCTGCCACTTTTAAGCTGCAGACTAATAGTTAATTTAGGCTCACCAAAGTGTGCACTGCTCCAGAGAGGAACAGGCCTGACTACATTCCCAGCATCATCCTTTTTCTAGCACTGGTAAGCTTAAAGCCATGCAAGGAATAGTGTTTGGGAACTAATCCATCTGAAAAACATTTGGAAAAAAATAAATCAGTATGACTTGAAGGGGTGACAGAAGAAGGATGAAACCAGTTATTCTGGGAGCAGTCCACATTTCAGTCCACTTGAGCAGGTTCATCTTGTCATTGGCAAAGATCCCATAATAATCTTTTGTAAGATAGAGCTCTTAGCTTAGCCTGTGAGTTCTGCCTGAGGGTGGGTTGAAAATCCTTATTGTATAAAAATGGTAGTTGCACCTGTGGTAATGAGCTCTAAAAAAATTTCCTTTCTTACTTCACAGATCTTAGTGACACCAAGACCTATAAACCAACCAGGTTTACAAATATTTTGATAACAGTTACTATTACTCATGAAGGAAAGTGTTGGTGTTTATATGTGGAATTGATTCTTAATCCCTATGGTTTGAGGCACAAATCCATCATTAACTGAGGAGGCTGATTGGAAGCTGACTATAAGGTCAAACCAGTCCATAATTTAGGATTTTAGTAGTTTCCTGTGACACATCAAATGCTTCCTGCCAAAGAGAGGGTAGTTGACAGGATGTAAATTTAGTCCAAAATTCCTGTTAGTTTGGGTGTGTTCTTACAAAATATTTTCATTTTGCTTTAAATATGAATTAGGAAGGATCAAGTGAATTGGATTTTACTTCACAGTCTTCTTGCTTTGAAGGTGTGTAACAATTTGAGGAACTGTATAAATAGGAGTGGCTTTTTGCAGTTGCAGCTGGTTTATTGTGATTAATTAAGTGATTTGTGTCATCACTGAGAAGGACAAAATTAAAACCTTTCTATCAAGTGTTCGAGTTACTTTGCGTGAAGGTAGGAATAAAGTTTTTGCAAAACACTTAAACCATTTAGATATAGGCCATGCCTCTGTCATTTAGATACAGGTGTGGAAACCTAAAGGCATTCAGTCAGTATGAGATTTGAGATTCTGAAAACTTACAGCTGATTCTTTTGGAATGGCCTTGTACCAAATGGTTCCTTAAGGTTTGCCCAGGTGTAGTGGTTTACTGGCACACAGCTGTCCAACTTGCATCCCCTTCATAAATACACTAAACAGCTGCTACTTATGAGGGCTGAAATTATAGTCTTGTGTTTTGATTTGGCATCTAATGAAATGGCTGTGTTTTGTAGCCAGGAGACAATGGAAAAGCTGTCCTAATATTTACTGCTCTTCTCTGCTGGCAGCAGCAAATGAAGCTGGGCCATGGGGGTTGTCAAGCTGTATCTCTGGGACCAGGTGGAACTTTCTAAACTTAATCTTTCCGTGTGTGCCAGAGGAAGCACCTGCTGGTTATGTGGCCGGGCAAGGTAGAAAGGTCATTTGGCTGCTTATTTTTCAGCCGGATTAGTTTGTCCTTATATTCAGTATAGAAGCAAATTTGCTGTAGGAAGAAAGGGTGCAGAACTAAGTAGCCGTGGTGAGAGGGAGGGTGCAACACCAGCCTTTTCAGTGGCAGTGCTGACATATGTCAGATGAGCATTCATCATACTTACAGTTTCGTTGTCCAGAAAACAGCTGGCAGCTACAAGTATTGTAGGATTGTGTAATTATCATCCATTCTTTTCAGTAGATTTCGGATTTAAGAACTATCTCATAGTACCTTCCTGTTGAAAAAGGAGAAGAAAACCCCCACAATTTAAGTATTATATATTTATACCAAGTTAAAATGATCATTCAACTATGGGCTAATAGTTTAATAATGAAATAGATACTAAAATGATGGAATTAAACCTAAAGCTACCCTTTTTCATACCAGACTCAGTAATTCTACAAATGGATATATAATGGGCCATCACTGAGAAACCTTCCTTATTTAACCTTCATCTGAAAGTTAGATGCCACATAATATGCTGTTAAGGACAGAAATTTTGCAAAATTTTTGTTGTTTGGTCATATAAAATGCAACTGGTTATGGTAAATGCAATGAACTAGACTGAACCAACCACACTATTCAATGCTGAAACATTAACTTAGTATGACAGTTAAAATTGCTGAAACTAAGCTATAGATACGTACTAATTCTTTTGAATAATAAATTGTGTGGTTTAGATCAATTGGCATTTTTGCGTCACCAATGGTGCAAAATGTGCTCATTTCTAAGATGGTTGAAGTTGGAAGGAATATGAAGGTTTGAAACAACTCTCGTTATGTATCATGGCTCTTCCACCTGACAGTTTATATTGAGTGCTTTCACGTGAGTTAATTTAAGGTGCCCTTTGAGTCCAGGGAAGGCTCACATAAAGTTAATGAATGCACAGTGTTAGTACCAGGAACTTGGTTATATAAAGTAGTTTTTGAACCCACCCCACAGCCCTTCCCCCCAAAATAACCCCAAATTCAAAATACAGCACAGACACACACCCCCCAAAATACATGGATTGATTCATAGAAAAACAATGCCTTTGGCACCAGCTTGAGATACAGTGAAGCATTTTAAATAGAGTAGCTTCCTTTTTCATGTCAAGGTAATGTCAGTAGTTTCAAAAAGGAAGTTGGGACAACACTAAAACTGATGTTGGATTTCATACAGTTTTGACCTGATTGCAAAATGTGTGCTTGTGCTTGTTCACTTCCTGGACGCAACTCTTACCCTGCAGAGAAACTAGAAAGTTTTCTCCACTTTTCAGTGTAAACGTTTGCAGTATATTAATCATAGAATGTCTTAAACTGAATTCCTATCAACTGTAGAATGTCAGAAATAGACCAAATACTTCATAGTGGTTTTGATGACAGAGCTTAAAAACTTGGATGGGGTCAGATCTTCCAACTATACTTTTTTACCTAATGACAAAACTGGAATTCTTGAGATGTTGATGCATTTAGACGAGAAATAAAAAGTGTATCACTATAGCATTTAACTCTATTTTCAGTCAACTTTTTATTTAATACATTCCTAGTACTTTATGCTTTCTAATTTTTTGTTTGATTTGTCCTGTTAATTGTCCATCCAGACCCACTTTCACTCCTAGATTAGTTGATGGCTCCTGCTTGGGAAAGTTGCCCACACAACTTGAGTGAACAGTTGAATTTTCAAGTGATACTTGAACACATGATAACCCCTGCTTATTACTAAATTAAAGATGCATCGAGAAATTCTTTCAGATATCTTGCAATTTAGATATATTTTTGTGTAGATTTTTACATAAATTTTGTTTTTAAAATACTGTAAGTTGTTGAGGTCAGACATGTTTGTGGGAATATATGTTTCCGTATATAATAGGAAAACAGTGGACTACAAAATTTCAGTTTTGAATTAAGTCTGAGGGTTTTTTTAATTCTTGGTTCTGCTAATCTGTAATCCTTCATATTGCCCTCGTTATTCAGAGCTGTTAAATGTTTGTGTTTAAATAAGATTATTGTTGTTCCCTATTTGAGTGGGTTATGAAAACGAAGGAGGATACCTGCAGAGAAATTTTATTTGGTAAGTTGGATTTCACGGGTGGCATTCTGAGCATGTTGCCATACTGAGATGGACTGAAGTAGCTGAGCTACTTACTCTTGGATTGAAGAGGACATTATGCTGTCAACGTGTGGTTTTTATTACATTAGATGTTCTTTTTATGGCATTTAATTTAAGTACTTTTAAAATCGTGCATACAGCATAGTGCTCAATTCATGAAGTGGCTCTGTCTTCTATGTTCTATGAGCCTGTCAGAACATAGAGCAGATTCCATATTACTGGACTAATCTGAAAATACATGTTGTGTCTCTTTCAGTTCCATGTGCACTTAAACACACTCCTAAATAACTCAACGTCTTAAATAGGTTGGTTTAGTGGTCATCAAATAGGACTGACTGGTTGGCTTTTGTGAGACTTAGGATAATTATTTTCATGAATTTTACTAAGTAAATTTTTTGCAAGGTTCACTTACTGCAAATCATTTTAGGTTGTCCTGAATTTCAAAATTAAAAAAAAAAATCTCTTTAAGTCTTACTATAGTCGTTTTAGCATTTTTCACTGCTCTGTGACAATTCTTCAATCATTACTTATCTATTGTACCTTTTAAGTTATATACCTTGAGAGATACAAGGCAAGAGGCCTGTGAATCAGGTCTCACTTCTACACCTGTTTTGTCAAAAAACCCCAAAACCAAACCTGCCCCATGTTGGTACTTGTAGGTTAAACAATTTTATCTTGGAAAGAATTGGGAAGCAGGGTTCTAAGTTCTACACGTTTTTTAATTGAAATGAGATTTAAAAATTCTAGATGCTGAATCCGTGGGTTAAATATCTTGCATTTTAATTAGTTTAATTATAGTGAGCTGGATGATGTGTAGCCCTCAGGAAAAAAGGCATTTGGTGTTTGTCTAGGAGACACCTGGTACAGTAGTGTTGAACTGGTGAGACAGCCCAGCTGAGGTGCAGCATTTCCACTGTACTGCTAAAATTGGTATTAATGATTTTACATTTCTACTCCTTGGCCAGCGTACTTTAGTAGACATAGCCATGCTCTGAAAAAGCCATGTTCTTAAAATGAAAAGCAGTATATTTAAATGAATGTACCTAAGCTATATGCTGATATTATCAGCTAGTAGGTTTCCTTTCTCTGTCTTTACTTGTTTAACTTAGCTTCTTTCCTAACTACTTTCATAGTTAGAATTCATGTAGTAATTTTGCTTGTGCTTTATTCTAGTACATCTTTACCTGTTCTCTGTTTTTTGTTCTCTTGGGTTTTTTAGAACATGGCATTGCATATAAATAGTCAACTTCATGTAAATACAAATGGGAAGGTTGTTTTGGATAAACAGGAAACAAGCAGTAGAATCTGTACTGAACTTCCCAAAGAAGTTTTACTGGAAGGGGAAAAAAAGGTCAACCTTGGATAAAGACTATTCTGCCTTTAAAATATCTACACCATCCTCTTCAGGACAAAGAGATACTTGACTGACTTAGAGTGTAAATTAGCCAACATGTAGCTACTTGTAATCCTACTTAGTTGAAACCATCCAAGTTATCTGTTATCTGAGCTAGCTTGTGTTTGCAGATATGTATATCAAGAATAATCAACAGCAAATGGTTTGGAATGTAGGCTGCATCCTCACTGTAGTGTCCTAGAATACCAAGCTTACTAAGTCTGACTTCTGAAGGTCAGGAAAGACATCTGAGTAACCACAAATGTCATCCTAGAGGTGTCAGTGGAAAACAAACATAAGCTGCAAGCATGCTGAATGTTGAAATGCTGTAGAGATTGTTTTTTAAATAAATACTTATTAGAGGATGATTCTGTGTGCATCTAGGTGGATCAAAGAGAGAGTGATAAACCTGGAGATCCTATCGTGTGCTGTTTCAAAGATAAGTTTTGTTTAGTGTAAGTAGCAGGACCATGGGAATTATCAGTTAAATGATGGAGTATGTTGTGTGCGTTTAATGGCAAATTAAAGCAGTGTAAAATATTAATATCCATAAGTGTGATGGTTCTGTAGAATTGTGGGTAATATAAAGCCATTATAAGGTTGTTAAGCTGCCTCCTATTTACTAAAGTTCAGAGTTGGAATGAGTCTGATAGTTTTGCAGGAACTGAGTTTAGGTTGTGCAATGCCTCATGGAAGGAGGTATAAAGAAGAGCTCAAGTTATCCTCTTCCATTTATAGACCCCCTTCCATTTTTCCAAGAAGAGAGTCTTTAAGTTCTTAGGTAGGAAAAGTAAGGATAAAAGACTTACACCTCCATCAGAACAGTATTTTCTAGGTCCTGACTTGTGAGGAGGCTCATGGAGCCACAGCTGTGAGGATTTTTCTGGTTCCTACTGAGAAGAAAAGACTGAACCTAAATGGACTCTCCTTGTACTGATGTCATATTCCATACTGCTGCCAATCCATCCCCTTCAGTTTCCTTTTCCCAGCCACTTCTTTCAGCTGTGGAGTAACTCCTCCATCTTCTTCTTCCCTTTTTTTTTTCCTCCACGATCTCCTCTGGTCACTGAGTGATTCTGTGAGCCTGTGACTGGTTGCAGCAATTTGACTGAGGAGAGAAAAGGGAAAGCACCAAGTGCCCTTTTTGTATTCCAGTGATAACAGCTTTTTCTGCCAGTGTTGGGGAAGTCTGCAGACCTGGTACCTTTAACCCAATATATTGGACATTCCATTATGGTGGAAACACTGATCTTAGAAGGTAACTCATACTAAAAAGAAATGGAATACCAGATTAGACATTAACTCTTGCATGTAAGCCTTCATGTGCATTTTACCAAATGCTATCAGTATATAAACATAGCTTTTTTTTTTTTTCTTTTAAGTACTTGCTCTGATTAGAGCATAGGATCAATGTAACTTGAACCCATGGGAAACTGCTGGGTTTTAGCTAAGTGTGGTGCTCTCAACTGTAATTTTTCTTTAATTATGACTGAGTTGCTATGTTACTTGCAAATCGGACATAGTCTCCCTGAAGTAAGTTAAAGAGAAATAAAAATCTACATATATATACACACACACACACACACACGTGTGCATGTACTTAAACATTTAACCAAAATTCTGTCTACAACCAGACTGGCAACCATATAGTAACTAAGTATTGGTCTGTTACTGTATCAGTTTTCAGATGTAAGACAGAAGCAGTAACAAATAAGCAAGGTCAAAACTTGGTCTTAATTGATTTAATTCTATTCTAGGGTTGACTACTGCTGGGAAATGTCTTCTGCAAGGTAGAAACTGTGTAAATAAAAGAGGCATTATTTTTCTGAAATTAGTTAATCTCCTGCCTGGTGTGTAGCTAGGCTAGGGAGTAGCTTTGGTTACGCAGAGAACTCGGTGTATGCTGTAGAAATGATAATTGCCAACAGTTTATTTGAAGCTTCTTGTTTCTTGCTTTGTGGCTAGTTTAGAAACCATGTTCAGGAATGATATAGACAAATTTGTTTAACTTCCATAGAGTCTCCTATCCTCAGAAGAATTCATGAAGTTACTGGATTTAAGCCAGGGAAGAATTTATGTCTAAAGTTTGGTGATCTGTCAAAATTGTTAGTGATTGGAAGTAGAGATGAATAGATGCTTGTTTACTTCTCCTCCCCCCTGGCCTCTTTCCCTCTGCAGTCCCAAGTTGTCTCCTCCCTCTTTTGGTGGGGGAGAAGTAAAGGATTATTTGTCAATTTTTCATTATTAAGAAGGTGAACAGTCCAGACAGATAATCCTGCTCCCATCAAGTGTGTTTGAATGACTAAGAAAAGACCTGTTTAAAAATAGCTGAGAGATGATCAGGTTATCTAATAGTTTAACTAAATTAAGAAATCAAATGGAGAATTGTTAGTGTGAAGCACAGCTGAGTTGTTTTGTATTTGAAATAGTTCTCTAATATTGCAAATAGAACTAATTTTATTTAAAATAGATAATTGGCAACATGGGTTAGAATTTGTAGTGTTTGTTATGTACCAACGTGGAAAGTAAGGAGAGGGTGAATAAACGAGAATAAATACAGGCTTCCTAATTTTTAAATTGGTGCAACTTTTTATTTGGTAGATACAATTTCTAACAGTCCATTTTGAAGTGACATATAGGTAATGTTGATGGGAGTGTATCCTGCATAGAAGGAAGAACCATTGCCAGCTTCAGTAAACTCCACTGAGGTTCCTCTTGCACCACTAAAAGCAAGTCCTGTAGTGTCAGCAAAACTCAAGACTGGCCCTAAGGCATGGTTAGGTGATGGTCACTGAGGGTAGTCCAGCAGCACCATGATTGTCCTGCTGCTTTGTAAGGCTGAGAACAGCAATTGAGGATACGCTGGATGGCTTCACAATTGAGGCATAGGGTTTGTTCATCTATGTACTTGGTGTTATTCTAAGCTAAACTTGGTAAATTACCAGCTTTCAGGCTGACATCAAGTCCTGTTTTTTTCCCCCCACTCTGCTGGCACAGATGGGAGTTAATACATGAGAAGTCCTGCTTTCTCTTACACAGTGTACCTCAAAGCCATAGAAAATTGCTGATGCAGTTGAGTGTTAGAGACAACCGCTTCTTGGTTTTATTTGAGACTTACATGAATACAACTAGAAGAATGTAATTTTAAAGAAATGGTGTTTGCACTTCTGAAAGTGTTACATAGACTCAGGGTTTTTTTCAGAAAACCTATTTGCTTTCATGAGAAAAAAGCAGTTTTAGCTATAATAGGTGCTCTTGCTGAGATTAGTAGATAGTTCATCAGAGACAGAATTACAGACTTCTTAGGGTAAGAAGTCTTCTATCAAATACTTGAGAAGAGAGGAGAGGTTCTAAGGGTTCAGGATCTGTTGCCATTTAACTTCAGTTCAGATGCACTGAGAGTCTGATCCATCCTTCAATGCAAGATCTCAGTCAACAGGGAGAGCTCAAACTAAAATGGAGTTCAAATCTGTGTAACACCCTGAGCAATGTATTACATTCAGAGTGACTATAGCATTTTGCAGTACCTGAATGAAGTTCATCATATTCTTATCAGTGTTCTTAATTTCTTTTTATTTGTTCATATTTAACTTCTGCCCAGGAGAGCCATGTAAAATGGGTTTAAGTCTCCATGCTGCCCACTACCCCACCCTCAAAAAATGTGTTGGGTGATCTTGTAGCATTCTGTCCTACAGTGTTTCTCTGGGTTGCTTGTTTATGTTACCTCCTCATCCTCGTGACCCTCTGTTACCTAAAGAATAGAATTGCTGAAGTTTAACCTTCCCCATCTACCCAGCCACATCTCAGAATTTCATAACCTTGTAGTAGATACCTGTGACACATTGCCAGAGGAAAGTACTTGCTTTGAAGCTTTATTAACACTGTGGCAACCATAATAAATATAGCTTGATTGTGAAATGCTGTTTGCATTATTGAATAGACAACATGAGTCACTACAGCCCTTCCCAGGTTTTAAGTGTAGGCATGGCTTTTTTTTCTGATCTTGAAGTTTGCATCTTAATGTACATATTAATGTTTCAAAATACTTGTAACTGTGGTGTCATATTTAACATGTAAACGAAGACTGAAGGTAGATATATTTTGTGTATGATTCAGCTAAGTAAAAAGTAACTAGATTTAATCAACTGTACACTGCAGTGCTTAATTACCTGAGTTATTTTTCTGTTAGCAGAATTGGATACTTGCTTTCACTGTGAAGGTCAGCTCTACTGGTCGCAGTTTTTAGATGAAGACTGACACAAATGTAGTCAACTTATCAGAGTTACTTTTTGTGTAACAAATTGGTGACATAACTAATATTCCTTCAATTTCATGATTGTGCAGAAAGGGAAAAAATATAGGAAGAAAATTAAGACTAAAAATGGAATGTCTGAAGTTTCAGCAACTTCATTGATCTCTATTTGCACAATGTGTTTATACAAAATTTAAGGGAATATCAAATGAAATTCTGAAGCAAGCTGACGGTTGTCACAGGTATGAATTCATGTAATGTCAGACATTTAAAACACTTCAGTTATGTTGCTTGACTTCACTGAATGAAACTCCTGTTTTCATACAAACAAAATGTATCATGTTTCAGGTAAAGATGAGCAGTCAAGGAAGATTTGCATCAAGGAATGTAGTGTTGCAATTTGAACACAGTCATTCAATGAGTGGAGCTGTTGACATAGTTGTGCATGTAACTCTACCAGTTTGAGTATTTTTATTTGATGTTGTTGCCCATCTTATTTTTTGAGTTTCAGTTGAAACACTAATTAGCTCACCTACATTTCATTTACAGTACTTAAATGTCAGCAATGAAAGTAAAACAAGTGATAGTTGTTCTTATCTCTTCTGTTTCACAGTGCTGTGAAGTAAAAGGGTTGGGTTTTTCCTCAGCTACCTGTGTGTCTTCTGAAGGACTGGGAACAAGTGTATAGTCCAAGTCAGCATTTTAGAATTACGTGTTTGTCCAACCTGTTTTCTGGTCTAAATCTTGTAAATTTAGCCTGTATCAAAAGCATCTAAATAATCTTGCTTAAAAAAATCCTTCTAGGCTATGGTCTAGTGCTTGTACAGGATAAACATTATCTACAGATAAATAATAGGGTCTGCAAATTGCACAAAAATGTTGGTTTGAAGTACTTTATTTCGTATTCTTGTAATTGAAGCTCAAAGCCAATTTACTATCTTGTTTTATTCACTTTAGACAATTCAACCTTCGAATGAAGAGAGATACATCTCTTTTTAGTGATGACTTTAAAGTAGAAATATCGAACCAAGTAACTGATTATGATACTTCCCATATTTACACTGGACACATTTATGGTAAGTATAACACTTGAAAATTGATGAAGGTGTAGTAATTTTAAGCAGGAGTTTTTCTAATTGTACGTGGAGAAAATAAATATCTGTATGATTATTATTATTAAACTTTAATAATGCATATAATGCATTTTAACTCCATCTGATTTTTTTATCATGAGTCACACGTAACAAATGAGTATTTTATCTAGTAATTTTCATATCCATAAAACTTGAATTTCAACTCTGTTCATGAACGTACTCTTCATTTAAAAGGCATCAATGTCTGAATGCATTTTAAAAAAAGGAAAAAGCTTGTATGCATTGAAGAAAAAAAAAATCAGGTACCATTCTTAGTTTAAAGGAATAAAAGCATTATAGAGCTACCATCATTAATGGTAATATACCTGATTTCAGTAAATACAGAAGATAAAATTGATTAAAAATGAAGAAGAATTAAGGAATTAAAAGCAGTTGAAAAGAAGAAATGGACTAAGACTTACTCTACCCCTCTGTAGTGTCTGTTTGGTTTTCCTGAAGATCTTTCTTAGCAATGTCCTGCAGTCTTGAAGTGATCACTTTAAACTTTGAAAAGTAGTAAACACCATTAGGGGTTCATATGCATCCAAGCAGACCAATTTACCACTTACTTTGAGTAGGTCAGAGGGCTTCTTATTTTGTGAAATTATTTCAGAAAAACTTTTGGTTCTTTCCTTAGTGCTGACGGATCAGATTAAAGAATCCACATGAATCTACTCCTAGGGCTTACTGTACATTTTCTTTTAATCCTCTTTATTAACTTTCTCATTCAACCTAACTTGGCGCATGTAATAAAAATTGTGAACAAAGTTAGAGTTGAGTAAATAAACTGTTTTGCTGTTGGTTCTTGATTTCCATTCTGATCAAGAGACTTCTTTCCAAGTACCCTGAAATATCCAAAGATCTGTGGCTTGTAAATTCATTATATTAATCACATTCTAATAGAAAACAGTTTGAAGCAAATCTGTGATCACTTCCTGATCACTTAGAAATGTCAAAATTATTGTTTGACAAAGCATACTTCTACTTTTTGGTGCTCTCTCAGGAGCTGTATGGCATATCCTCAAGATATTTTTTCCAAATTTCAGTACTGTGTATGAGCTTTATATAATTTCTGATAATTTTTAATTAGGAATTCATTCTGGTTAATGATATGAGTACAGTTCTGATAATTTGATAGTGTTGTTCTAAACATCCCTCAATAGAGGAGTATATAAACATTCTTTTAGCAGAGGAATCTTTCATCCTTTTTATGGCAAAGGCTTGTTGGGGTGCTGTGTGTTTTAATGGTCAATGATTAAACTTTGACAGTTGTACTTTACCAGATTGTGACTGTTTCAAATACAAATTCACTCTATGCCCATTTAAACCTAGCTACAATTTTAGGAGGATTATGCTTGAAGAGAAAAATGGATGTCTTGAATATAGGAAAATCTTTCTTGGAAAGCTTTCAAAGTTCCCTATATGTTCTGATTCTATGGGTTTTTTATACTTACATTTGTATGAATAGATATGTAAGGACAGGATTTGACTACAGAATTACACGCTGTATACGTAACAGCTTTAAAATACGGGGCTGAAATCTTCATTATGAGCTTTTAAAACATTTTATTTATGCACCTGATTAGGAAGCTGCTGAACTTAGTGACTATGATTTTGCTGTAACTCTGTCTTAAAAAAATCAGACATCAGCTTTCTACCACAATATCTTTCTGTTGTTACCAGAATCTTATTACCCCAGAATTCATGCAGGTTTTTAGCAGTTGGGGAACTGGTACACCATCAGGATAATTACGCAAGTATCACACGTTAACTTAACACCTTGGGTAGTCTGATGCTTGGAGTTTGCAGAGGACTGAAAGCTTTTAGAAAGGTATAAAGAAACTAATGCACTTTGTCCCTTAACAGGTGAGCAGGGAAGTTTTACTCATGGGTCTGTTATTGATGGAAAATTTGAGGGGTT
This sequence comes from Atrichornis clamosus, assembly GCA_013400975.1. Taxonomy (NCBI): domain Eukaryota; kingdom Metazoa; phylum Chordata; class Aves; order Passeriformes; family Menuridae; genus Atrichornis; species Atrichornis clamosus. The sequence continues at coordinate 23,742 of WBMZ01015031.1, forward strand.
CATCCAAACTCACAGAGGGACCTTTTATATTGAACCAGCAGAGAGATACATAAAGGACAGAAATCTACCCTTCCACTCTGTCATTTATCATGAAGATGATATCAGTGAGTATTTCCATTTTGTGCTACAGATGAAATTTTTTTTTTATTAAATGTCAAAACCTGTAAGGCATTTGTAAGCATCAGATTAGACTTTGGCTTGTGTACAACACTGCGAATCATGCTGTCCTCAAGTGATTCATATGCAGATATGGTGTGAGAGAGATTTATGGCAAACCAAAGTGAGTCTTCTTTATTCTGCCATTTTAAGAAATCCTTAGCAGTCGGCTTAAGTGTGCAAACAGTACATTTTCTACCCAATGGATGCATGTTTCTTTTGAAAAATACATTCTTAAAATGTTCTATACTGATTGTTCTTCCCTGGGATCTGGAAAATAATAGAAGTTCAAGTCACTAAATGATTGCCTCTATCTCATGAAGGTGACATTTGTGTGAGATAAAGGCTTCCCCTGCATGTGTCCATCACATGTGCCTTCAGAGAGTTCTTTAGAAGAGGTGGTGACACCCAGTATGTCCCATTTCACACAATAGCTGATGGAAGTGTACAGAGAATAGTACTTAAGTTCAACGAGTATAGCCCCAGAAATCTGGCTTCGGTTGCAAATGCTCAGAAGGATGAAAAATTACTGTGAAATACTTCTACATCTTCAGAACTGATGCATCAGAGCTCTTCTGCACTCTGCCTGCCTATTTCTGTATGATTAGTCTTCAGTGTAATACAAATCAGTTTTGTTTGATACTTAAGTTATGCTGAACCTCAAAAGTACTGTTATAAAGTTGTGATTCCAAGTTTGAATCCTTCCAAGTAGATGTTGGCAGAGTCAGTTTAAGATTAACTTTTTTGGTTACTGAAGCTAACAAACTGTCTCTCCAGCTAACTTCAGGACTTCAGTCCGGCTTAAAAATCAATTTAAACCATAACTTCATTTAAAAACTTGTCTCGTCAGGCCATTGTGCAAACCTTAGAAGACTTGAGTTTGAAATCTCATTTGGAATTGGATGGGGAGTCTTGGATTAGATCATTAGAAATGACTTGAACCACTCTGATGATATATGTATAAATCATTTTCAAAGTACGTCATAATGGGACTGCATTGTGAAAAGAAGTGTCAAAGAATAGGAAGTTAGATGAGGAAAATTTCTGACTGTGATTTGGCTTTATATATTATCATTTTCTCTGTGCTGTAAGCCAGTGAAAAACACAGGATTATTGCATATTGCTCTCCTTGATTACTTCTCTTGTGTGAACGCAGTGAAGAGAAATGATCTTTCTCTGCTAAAAACTCAGCAGATTTGGGTGGGTTTTTTCTATTTTACATTCAGTGGCATTATGTATGCTGTCTTTGAGTATATTAAAATTGCTGTGAGCTAGCAAATATGTTTGTCCTTCCTCTTATCTCATTCTGTAAATATGATTACCCAAAATCAAATAGAATTTCCATAATTTTAAAGAGGTTGTGAACGAATGCATTTATTGGATTTGTGAACTGAATTTGTTTTCTGACTGACTAAATGTATATTTTCCTGGTGCTTATAAGATCCATACTTGAGAGTAACTTTACAGGATGCATTCCATATTTTTGATTCTCAAAGAGGAACTGCAGCAAGTGCTTCATTTTCAGCATTACAGAGCATTGCTGATGAAAGTCAGTTCCAAGGGGAGTAGGCACTTTGCCTTGTTAGCTGCAGTTGGAGTATTGCTGGCTTTGCTGCTGTAGCAGGAGAGTAGTGGGGAAAAGTAATAATAAAAGTCACAAAAGTCTGGTGTGCAGCTGTAAGGTACATCTTTAATCACATTTCTGTGAATAATTAGCACATACTTCTTCTGAGTTTTGTGTTAGGTCTCGTCGGTCTCACTGAACAGTTCAGTTCTCTGCTTGATAGTGGGAATACTGGACTACCACTTATGTAGGACTTTGTGTAAATAAGTCACTGTCAGCTTCATAAAGGGTTTTATTAACCCTGTTGTTAAAAAGAGGGGGAGGAGGAAAGTAAGAGACATAAGGCGGTGAAGTGATGTGCCCAGTTTTCAAAGGTTGAGACAAGCAAGAAGATTGTCTCATGTCCCAGTTTCTTATGCTGTAAATAGTGAGTGACTAAAAATACTCTTCACTGTTATCGACTACTGACAGAAATAGAACTGTACTTTAAAGAAGCAGATAAATTGATTTTATGAAAGTTACTGTTGCTGTTCTGTAAAAGTGATCTCTGTTGGAAGAATAAATGGATCGCTTTGGGAACTGGAAAAAGTAATGATGAAATTGGTTCTTACTAATGTCTTTTTAAAGTGACTGGGAGCAGGATATGTTGGGGTGTTTTTAATTATTCAGGTGATGGTATGTTGGCTTGCATTGTTTTTCCTCTCAAATCTAGTGCATCAAAACCATCAGTTAGAAACAAAATCAGATTATCAGAGGGGATGGTCTAATTCTATTCCAGGGAGCCACATTACAGCAGCAGTCCAGTATGGCTTCCAAATCACCAAGTGAGTGAACACTGCTGCTTGCTCAGCATGCTTGAAAATAACCCATTCTGAAGCAAAGTCTAAGCAGCACTATTTAAAAACACATCACTCCTGTAGGTTGCTGCCAGTGCAGTCTGATGTGCGTGTGTTCTGATTGTATAGTGTCACTTCAGTCATTGCGACCATAGATACCTCTAGGATTTCTGTTGTCTGAAATATCTGGAGTATACAACTACGTCTGTCTCTTTCTGAATAGTGCTTTGGAAACAAAATTATTTTTGTCTTTCATGAAACCTATTTTTGCATTGAACTGCAGCTCCCAAAAAACCCCAACAATTCAAAAATGCTAAGCTTTATAGTAGCTTTAAAAATCAAAGCAAGCGTGCTAATTTGTTGTCGCTGCTCTAATCTAAAGCTAACTCCTGTGAAACAGAGTCAAACCACTACTCTCTTACGCAGGACAAAAGCAACAAAAATGTTCACATTTTTAACTCGAGAGAGGTGGAGGTAAAAAGTCATCTTTGCTTTAATTTGGGGGTTTTTTTGGTCACCCATGTTTCAGCCTTTTGAAACAATATGCTTTTTAGTGCTTTTCAGAAATCACAATGCAACATATGATTAGCATCTCAATGAGTTCTTATTCAGTAGCTAAACAAAAGTTGTTTTGTAAATGGGGATTATATTGTCAACTTTATAAGGCAGCTTTTGTCTGTTACAGTGGATCTGGTGACCAGTGGAAGGCAGCCTTCTATTCATGACTTGAAACACAAGTTGAATGGTTTTAGTTTCTAAACTAGTCTTGATCAAATTGTTTTATAATTTAGGGCTAGAAAGACGCAAATTGCTGTTTATGTTAAAATATTTAGGAAACATTTCTTTAAGGATAAGGATATTTCATTTGAACTATATTTACTTTATTTAAATCATATTTGCTTCAAGTGTATCCCTGAGTTCATACTGTAAAATACAAAATCAGTATTTCCTCAGATCAACAGCGTATAGGACAATCCTGTTCAGACATTCAAGAAAATGAACATGGTCACTTAATTGTCTTTATGGTCTTGAAAGAACTGTGCAACTGAGAGCAGAAAGTGAAGTGGTTTGTAATTTTGTAATTTTGCAAAGCCCTATCTGCTGAATAGACTGACCATTGCAAACTCTGTGTTATTAATGAGAACCTGCTTTCTTTTTCATCACGTTGTGGTTGTCAATTTAATAATGAAGATCTACTTGACAGTTGCCATGGGAGCACAGTGTCACAGACTGCTTCGAATGAAATCTGTAAAAAGAATTATCTGCTTACATTTGAACTTTGTTCTGACACTTGCAGTTGCTAGTATTGGGCAGATCTCTGACTGTTGAAGAATTGAGTTTTTATCATTTGTAATGGAAGTTTGATGTCATATTCTTGCCCCAGATGCCTAAATCCAGTAATTACGAAGTAGTTAACCTGAATTAACAGATCATACTATTTCCTGACATGTAGAAGAAAAAAGTTCACGTGTCCAGGAGTGTCTTTGTGGAAGGTAGTACACTCTTTTAAAAGGTAAAAATTCTTATTTTGAGCATCTGGAGTTGTATATATATCATTAAAACTCATCTGCCATCTAGTTAGAATAAGATGTCAGAAATTATGAAATAACAAGATTTTGGGGGTGGTTTTTAGATTTATTGTTATATTATTCTACTCTTTACTTACTACTTTTTAACATTCTGTCAGGATGTACAAAAAACAATATTGGAAAAGAAATTGGACAATATTGAAAAACAAAAATTTTTTTTTTTCCTAATGCTTTTCTCTAGTTAGAAGATTGAACCTGTTATTAACCTCTTCTGCTGTAGCTCTGTTGGAAGATATTCTTCTATTTTTTTCTCAACTCTGCATTCACTGTAAGCAATCATTTCATGGTGAAGGCATATTGCTTCCTTCTCACTTCGCAGGGTTGTGGTAGGGATAGGCTAAGAAGCTCACAATCCCAAAGAGCTGGCAGAAGGCTGCACAGAAAGCTGGCACATCTCAGAGCATTCAGAAACTTCACAAGAGCATGGATCAGACTTCTGTCCTGTGGGTCAAAACTGTCCAAGTCATCTGACACCGTACAGTTCTTGTTTAGCTTCAGAAATTTAAAAATGGAACTGCTGCAGGGGATAATGGAAATAGGAAGTCTCAAAAGATGTAGAGAGAATGATGCCTTCTCAGTTTGGGGTAATTTAGCATTTAGCAAATGAAAACTTTGTATGCAACTTTCCCTGTGAGTTAAAAATGGTTCCAAAGTGAACTATCTTCTATTACCTGCCTCTTGTGTTTAGCAGGGTGATTTCAAATCTGTCCGTGGGGGATTTGTCTTTTCCAGCACATGGAAAACCTTGGCAATTGCTGTTACTGTTTTATGTCCATTTTTTTGTAGTTTTAACGGTCATGCCTTTAAAGTGTTTCCTACCAGATTATTACTTTTGAAGTGAGAAGTATTTGTTTGACTTGCAGGCAGGCAGTATTAAAAAATGTATTAAGGGATTTTCTAACATCTTTGAGAAACAAGATAGAAAAGACAGATTATTTTGTGTAATGCACCTGAGAGCGTTTGTTTCCAGTACTGTTCTGTCAACTGTCATTCAGCTTCAGAGTGGGGCTCCTGCAGGAGAGGTGGTAAGGATACAATGGTTTTCTGGAGGGGCAGTGTGCGAGTGGAAAGGCAGGATGGGCCATTGCTCCTGCCCCTGGATAACCTGCTCTTGCTGCAGAGATAAGTAGTCAGTGGTGTGAGGTTGGGTAGTAGGTAATGAAAATTTTCATTAGATTAAATACAGTAGAATTTTTTTTTAGTACTATTGTGGGAGGAAAGAAGGTGGAGATGGAGAAGGATCATATTTACAATCCTTTGCTTGTAACTCCAATGTAGTGTTATTAAACAAGATCCCAACAAGTACAAGGTGACCTCAACAGAGTTTGTTTAATGTCAGTTTAATATTGGTTGTAGCCAAGTCAGTGTTCCACTGCCTGGCTGGAGCAAATTGGGTGAGGTGACTTTACTGTAAGAGCATTTTTTCCTCTTTTTTTCTCCATTCTTCTGGCACTGTGCTAGGGCTAACTGGGAGGAATGTGATGAGACAGCCAGCAGTTCAAAGATGGTGTTTGTGTGGTGGTAGAAATTGAAGTGAGGGATGCTAATATGCAGAAAGTCATTAAATAAACTTACAAGGTAAGTTGTATATTAAAGTAGTTTAGCAGTATGACTGCAGGAAACAGGTATGAGAGTCAAAGATAATTAAAGGCAGCTGTCAGATGAAACCATATCAGAGTACATACTCCAAGGGAGCACATCTGGTGAGCTCCAGCTGCTGCCAGGCCTTGACTCCACAGCCTAGACTAGAGCTAGTCCAGGGCAAAATCGCCTGGAAGGCTTATAATGTGGGCATCAGGTCCCTGGTGCTGGGCTTTATAAGTCTAGTCTTACGTGTTTGTTCTATTTACTCTGTGAATCTGGATCTCTGCTCTTTCTTAAAAACAAACCAACCCCCCTACACCAAACAAAAATAAAAGCAAACAAACCAACGACTCCCAAAGAACAAGAAATCTTGGTCAAGTTTACACATTTCTGACAAAACCTACACTCTGTTGAGATGATGCTAAAACTGTCGTTTGCCCTACAGAAATTGGCTTAATAAGTATTTAAATCTGTGGCTCCCATAATCTGTATTCCATTATTTCTTACTCAGGCACCAATTCATAATGGGATACAAATGGGATTTCTTCTGCAAAGAAATTGAAGGGACAGGTATTCAGTATTTCTCATCTCCAAAGGAAACTTCTGCAAGTACAGGTTGCTTACAAATCTGCAGTAGGTACTAACAGTAAAACTTAAGCTGTGTGTCTGAAGCACATTCCCTTGTGCAGTGAGGTCTGTATTGGCAACTATTGCAAGGGTTGCTCTTGTTAAACAGCAATTGTATGATATTCTCACTGGTTTGGATCTCCAGCATGTTGAACTAATGTGTACCCGGGTAGTACTGTGGTTCTATCCATTACCATTTCAGTTCTTATATTTTGGTAGATGAGTAGCATAATATGAAAAACTTTTTAAAAAATCTGTCAAGATGAATAAAATAGTAAAACCTTCTAAGAATGTTAGCAAAGTTTCTTAGTTTGTTTACCCAGTAGCATAAAAACCCCTTTCTCTTATCCAAGCAGTCTTTAGTGTACTTGATCTCTCATGATTTTCCTTCATGATGTCATTTTTTGAAGGCTGCTGTTAGTTCAAGCAAGTGGGTACAGATGTGTGAATGATAGCTCTCATTCTTATGTTAGACACTGCTCATCATATTTTCTTGTGCTGCCTATAAGAAAATAATGTTAAGAAGCAATTGTCAGTTTTGTTCTGTTTGTAAAACTAAGAATGTCTTACTAGAAATGTTTAATGAAAAAAAGACAGCTGCATAAAGCTTGAATCTTTGAACGCTTCCCTCAAACCACATGCACAATATTGGACACAAACTGAATAAGTTGCAGTGATGCAGCGGTATTTTGGACTTGTATTTGGAATTTGAAAACTCAACCTGGCCTTCCTCTTTTTAGAATATCCACATAAATATGGACCACAAGGAGGTTGTGCAGATCATTCAGTATTTGAAAGAATGCAGAAGTACCAGATGACTGGTATAGAAGAACCAACAACAGAGGTACAACAAAGGCTAATGGATTATGTTGATTAGTAGTTAGTATGGTAACTTCCTATTTCTTGTATGTTTTCTCTTTTACTTTTGGTCAGTCATCATTCCTCCACATTGTGTGATACCTAAATTATTGCTGGAGGTTTCTTTTTAACATAATTTTGCTAAATTCTTTTTCTCATTGCTTCTGTAGCATAGATGTGCTACTTATAGTCTTAATGAATCCTACACAATCTCAAACTTTTCAACAATTAGAATTTTAGATGGATGTGGAAATCAAGCTTGAGATGAGGAATATACTTTATTGCAGTTGAGAAGAACGAATTTCAAGATCCCTTGATTTCCAAGTAATACGTTGGTTCTAAAGAGTAATAAACTTCCAGAGTTTCAAGTTAGGTGAATGTAACACACTTGGGATACCTGAGGGCTTTCAGTGGCAAATGCAGTGATACAAGTGGGAGGGTCTTGCTGGCAATGCTGTAGGGGTTACAGCACGATACAGATGGGCTGCTGCAAGAGGTAAGTGTCCTGTGGAAGTGACTTGTGTACCTGGCTAGAGGCCCACAGTGGTTTTGCCTTCAGGTTGCAGCACATGTCACGAAATATATTTTTTCCTACAGTAAGTTACTAAGTTTCTCTTAGAGTTAGCTATGTTTGAGCTGTTCCAAGTCTTGGCATAATTTTGTGGTGTCAGCTAAATATATACCAAGTAAACTATGCAATATGGCTTGTTAAATAGCATCAGCAACTTAAAGTTATTTATGTTGTGACTCCAGAAACTGTCAACATTAAAGCACAATTCAGCATTTGTAACAATAACATGCTTTCCCAAAAATTTGCTTGTAAAATTTCCTGGAGAGAGAGAGCCATCAACCAGTGAATACTGTAAGGCCATTGTGTTACCAGATACCACTTCGACTAGCCAGTGTTCCTTTAACTTCATGTTCAGTGTCCCATACTGAAGTGCTTAAACATTTCTGTTCACTGAGGTAGCTGACTAAGGTAATTACAATTTGAAATAACTGATGTTAGGGAAGGTGCATTGAAGTCCCCACCAGTGCTGTTTTTCTCCTTATCTACAAACTGTTTATGTTAGAAAAGGATTATGAAAAATTCCAAAGATCACGTGAATGAAAAAATCTACTTTACATTGACTGCCTTTTGTAATATAAAATGAAATGCACAGAGAGGTTTTGCTAAGATTTCATTCAAAGTACTTGAAAACTGAGTACAATGTACTTAATTCAAGATTGATGAAACTTTGCCAGTTAAAGAATGAAAATCTGTATTAGTGGCGGATGTTTAGAAAAACCCATTGTTATTTTTAGGTAATCTAGTGCAGCATGTAGAGCTACAAAATTAATGTATTTCTTTCCTGTGCATATGTAGAAGCCTGTTGAAGAGCCTAAGAACGATGATTCACAGCTTTTGAGAAAAAAGCGTGCCACTCAGGCTGAAAAAAACACGTGCCAGCTGTATATTCAGACTGATCATTTGTTCTACAAGCATTATGGAACCAGAGAAGCTGTAATTGCACAGGTATGTGTTAAATGACCTGCTTTTACTTTGTGTAGTCCTGATAAACATGTAATTTATTTGCATGTATTTTGCTTAATTACTTTATAATGTCTTGTTTCATTTGTTAAAGTGGTCTTGACACAACTGAAACAGCATTCTTTATTTTGCTAAAAAGATGCTGTTTTTGTGACAAAAGTCCTGGGCACCTGTGCTTCCTTTAATTATTAATGGCAGCTGTGGTGTATGTAGCACCTCTGAGCAGGACTTGTAGTCTGACTGTTCTCAATTCTTACTCAGAAAAATAATACTTCCTGGAGAGTTCTGTTGTGTTTGACAGCCTGCCAAGCCTCTGTTTTAACGCTTGCATAGCCTTCCCTTTGAAATCTTAGCTCAAAACACTGAGCTAATGGTGCTGGGATCTGTTCCTTCAGTATGTGATGTAGTGGATGGTTAAAAAAGCAGTGGCAGCTAAAGGCAGATGCTTTTCATTTGTCAATATACTATTAACTGGGAAAAAGGTCGATTTGATTTAGTGTTTTTGCTGATAATTTACAAAAAATATAGCTAGCACGTTTACATCTCCTGAAGTCTAAAGTTTCACTGCCACTTGCAAACCTGAATTTTACTGCTTATTCATCACACTGTACATACGCAACTTGAATAACACTTTTCAAAGCTCTGAAGTCGCCTTCAAAATCATATTTTTAATAAGTTAGCATTTCTGTATGCTCTTAGAAAAGGCAAATAGTTTGGTTTTTCCACATTCATGTTCTGCCAGAAATTAAAGGATAATTCTGTAACAAGTAAATTTTTTTTCTCCAAAAAAGAAATACAGTGCTTTGTTACAATTTCAACTACAGTGTTGTCTTACCATAGCTGTGAATGAAGGAGTATCAGAAACAGATATCTGAAAGCTGATAGAATTGTGTTAAAAACAAAAAAGGGAAATGGCAAAATCCTATGGTGGTATCTGGCATGGTGGCAGTGCAGGTAGTGGTGGTGATTTATTTCCATTACTTGCCATCAGCACTTGATTTAAAAGGCCTGTTAGAGTTCCTACAGCACAATGCCATATAATGTAGAAGTGTAGGCCTTGCCGTTTAAGAGAAGCTGAGGTGTGGTGCACAGATCTTTGAACTGTAGCTATTTTTTGGTTTTTACAGATATCCAGCCACGTTAAAGCTATTGACACAATTTACCAGTCAACGGATTTTTCGGGGATCCGTAACATCAGCTTCATGGTGAAACGAATAAGAGTAAGTCGTACTGGAGATGCTTTCAGCTTCACTGATACTGCTTGGAGGCTGTATTCTTCAAATATCCTGTTCACTTGTACCCATTTATTGTTTTATAACAGTTCTTTAGCGCAACTGTCTCTCAGTAAATTTAACCTAAACCATTTATTTGGTTTGGTTTTAGTGTTTTTGTCAAAAGCTCACTACTTCTGTTACCAAGCTGAAATCAGTTTTTTGATAGGAAGCAATTTACTATGTTTCAGCACTTTTGCTGTGTGGTGAATAGACTTGCTACTCTCCAAGAACTTTAACACTGAAATAGGTAATGGCTATTCAGATTGAGACTTCCTTGTAAAAGTGATGTTTAAGAGGATAAATACGAACTTTTGGGTACTGATGGAAAGGAAATAGAAGGAAATAAGAGAATGGGGATTTACTACAAAAATGCAATTCTTCATTTATTGTAGAACTTTGTTTTCCACATATTGGGGTGGTAATTTGTCAATTGTAAATCTTAAATGACACCATTAACTATGTAACACAGCAAGGTACTGACAACAATAAGCCTCTTAGTTGGCATGTGCAAGTGGAAATGAATCATGTCTTACAGTTTGTTTCAATTTACTTTTAGATTAACACAACCGTAGATGAGAAGGACTCTTCCAATCCCTTTAGATTTCCTAACATTGGTGTGGAAAAGTTTCTGGAACTGAACTCAGAACAGAATCATGATGATTATTGCTTGGCCTATGTGTTTACAGACCGTGATTTTGATGATGGAGTCCTTGGTCTGGCTTGGGTTGGAGCCCCTTCAGGTAATTATATACAAGCCTTCAATGCTATGAGATGAGCACTAGGAAGAAAGGTAGAAACGATGTCTTTTAAATTGACAGCAAAATCTCCTAGCTTTCCACAATTTTGGTTAGCTTTGGTTTTTGGCTTGTTTTTTTTTAATGTATCATTTCAACTAATCTTTCTGTGTTTCTGACGAGCAGGATATGAGCAAAAAAGAAAAGCATATTTATTTCATTACACGAAGGTGATATTAGTTGGATCACGTTTTATTTATGATAAGTATGAGTGACCAGTAATGTGACGGATGTAATTCTGCTCTATGTAAACAGAGCTTACAACTATGCAGTTTACATTTTATAGTAGAACTATACTGCAGAACTCTTAGGTTTTCTAGGTAGTATTGAAATAAATTTTTTTTTTAAATGTGTGAGATCTTGTTCTGGAAGATAACAGAATAATTATTGTGTGACTCTTGTTGAACTGATTCTCATTAGTTTCAGTCTAGTTGTGTATTTTGTGTCTAAAGTATGTCCCTTGATGTAAAAAAAAAAAAAATCAAATAATGATCTTCCTGTGTGTAGCTTCTCAAAACATGTTTGTCCTGGATGTGTTGGTTTAGTAAAACTGCACTAAGTATGTTAGAGGGACCTGTGTGAACTAACCTTAGTGACTGTGGAAGAACCATAGGAACAGTAATGCACAGATGGTCTGTAGACATGACAAACTGGGTCTGTGGTGATTAGTCTAGTGTATGCACTGGGCAAGCACAGGATGAATTGGAATGTGCATTCCATAGACACTGCTTCCAAAACTGAATTTAATTGAGAAAAATTACGATCCTTGAGAGATTTTCCTCCTTAACACACATACTGACATAGGTTAAATGGGATATGTCACTAAGATGAACTTTTACTTCAGAAAGGAAAACTTCTTTAGAGTGGTTTTCAGACACCATTTATGTTAGCAATAGAATAGCTGAACTTTAGAACATTAATAATGATTCAGTAAACACTCAAGTTATGGAAAAATCTGGTGACATTAAAGTCAAAATTTTGGTAATTTGCCAAGCAGGAAGTGCAATGCTTTTGACTGCCAACCTTCTAAACATGGGTCTCATTAACCAACACATCAAAAGCACATTTTCAGCTTTAGTTTGTACTTTTCCTGACAATGATCTATAGGTAATGTTAGGCATTTTATATAAATGCTCTTGCTATGAGAGAAGATCTCCGAATTTACTGTGGATTTTTTTACTCAGCGAAATGCAAATAGGATGTAGATTGAGGCTACGTCTATTGGACGTTGCACCCTGCTAGTCTTGTACTACAGGTGTGATGAAATAAGGGCTTGTCCATGCAGTGAAAGCCCAAACTAGCTCTTAATAGCTATTCTAAACCAGCTAACTTCTTGTGTGAACGTATCCAGTCAGTGTTGCGAGCATTAGTGTGAATAGATCCAATCTACTTTCAAGGTTGTGTTGATATTAATGATACAGAAGAACTCTTGGTGTGTAAACCTCCCCTGTGGAGGTTTGTAGCTGTGGATGTCTCCAGACAAGTAACACAGCACTTCTGCCCTTGAATGTGTAACCGTGGTGCTTTTGTCTGAGTGCAGGGAGCTCCGGAGGAATATGTGAGAAAAGCAAATTGTATTCGGATGGTAAGAAGAAGTCTCTGAACACTGGAATCATCACTGTCCAGAACTATGGCTCTCATGTGCCCCCCAAGGTTTCTCACATTACTTTTGCACATGAGGTTGGGCATAACTTTGGTTCCCCTGTAAGTATTGCTGTTGATCTCTTAACTCACTCTCAGCCATTTCAAAGGGCATGATATACAGGTGGAGGTTTTATTTCTTACAAACAAGAAAAGTGGAATCCTGACTCCATGTGCACACACATTGTGTACAAACACAAAACAGATGGCAACTGAGCCCTTTTATGAGTATTTGGCAACGCTGGTGCAACAGTGGATTTTGTGAATTGTTTATTATATTAGTTATTCCCTTACAAAGGTACTTTATTATTATTCCCACAAAACTTCCCCGTTTTTATGAATAGTAGAGTCACACACATCTTGTAAATGTATTTTACTTTGTCCTGGAGATGAGGAAGAAGCAATGCAAAATTGATTAAGATGACACTTTATTCAACAAATGAAGATAGAAGGAGTTCACATTTTTGTTCAATTATTTATACTTACCAGTATATCTAAGAAAATTGTGGAGGGAATTAGAATACCAAGAAAAATGTTTTTGAGCAGACTTGTTTCACAGTCATTTAGGGATGCAATTTTTTTGTGGCAAGCTTGAAAGCATGAGGCTTTGAGTTCTGCCAATGTGTAATGCATTTCATTCCTCACGCTGGATGTTGCAGATGTAGTCACTGGCTGACAGACTCCTGCTCTGTTTTGAAGTTCCCTTTGTACCTCCCTCAAAACTAACAAGAAGAATGGACTATGATTTCTCTTAACTCCTCCTGCTTTTATTCCACAGAATGCTTTTTACCCTTTTGTGATCATAAAGCCACTCTTCTTAGGAGATGGCACCTTTTACAAGCCAGTATTCATGCCGGGACGTGCATTTGGGGCGGTGCATTACCAAGAATGCAAATAAGCTGAAACTTAAGAAATTAGATACTTTCTGCTGCTTTTGTCTTGGGGGGAAAAAGACAACAGAACAGAACCCAGAATCAAATCTTAGGTTTATATATACTTCATGTACTGCAAGAAACCTGAGAGTATAAGATGGTGATTTTTTTTTTTTTTTTTTTTTTTAACTGTGTTAACACTACCAAATCCAGGTTATTTTTGCACCTGTCATGATTGAGATAGTTTTAAAATATTTGTTTTGCAGCATGATTCTGGAATGGAGTGCACTCCTGGAGAGTCCAAGAACTTGGGACAGAAGGAAAATGGCAATTATATCATGTATGCAAGAGCTACGTCTGGGGACAAACTTAACAACAATAAGTTCTCTATCTGTAGCATTCGAAATATCAGCCAAGTTCTTGAGAAAAAGAGAAATAATTGTTTTGTTGGTATGTATTCAGTCATCCTGAAAGCAGAATGGCTAAGCTATTACTGTAAGGCTAAATTAAAAATATATTTTATTTTTATTTTACTTTTGGAGTTTTTTAAATTTTGTTTTCATTTTGGTTTTTTGGTTTGGTTTGGTTTTTGGTGGTTTTGTTTGTTTGGGTTTTTTTGTTCTGTTTTGTTTTTTGGGTTTTTTTCATTTACTGAAAGATTCTGTAAGAATTGCATTTGAGATCTGCAGTACAGTGTGAGGTTCTGGGCTGCCCAGCACAGAAACAGTAGGACATACTGGAGTGAGTCCAGCAAAGGGCCACAAGGATTATTAAGGGATTGGAGCATCTGACATATGGGGAGAGGCCATGAGAGCCTGTTTAGTCCGGAGCAGAGAAGTCTGGGGGAGGCTTTCTCTGTATTTATAAATGCCTGGTTGGGAGGAAGTAAACAAACAAGGTTTTTTCTGTTTTCAGTTGTCCTCATTGGGAAAGGACTAGAGATGAACAGCCCATATTAAACTACAGGGAATCTTATTTAGATGTTAAAAAAAAATAAGAATTTGGCATGAATTTTTCTTTCTGAAGTCTGTGATGTGTGAGCTCTCATAAATTTTGTGAGCTTGTGCTCACGTAAGTTTGTGCATCAGCTCAGTAAGTTTGGATTTTGGGTAACAGTAGTTCACCCCAGTACCATCAGCCTTTGCCTTAAGGTCCTCCAACTGTTAAAGGAGCGTAGGAAAGGATGCAGCTCCCTTGGAGACTGAGGAGAAAGCTTGTTCTTGCCACTCCCACTGTTATCAGCCAAAACCTTTTACTCAGAGGCTTAAAATGCTATGACTTGTAGAAATGAGTAAGCTGGGTGCCAAGCAGTAATGCAAGTTGACTTGAGCTAAAGCCCATCTTGACCAGGCTCTTTGAGGCATGGTTAGCTGAATGCTTGTTAACGTTTATAAGTCTATTTGCATATTCTTTGTCCTGCTTTGTACATAAATATACTGGCAATTTTCAGAGTCTGGGCAGCCCATCTGTGGTAATGGACTGGTTGAACAAGGAGAGCAGTGCGATTGTGGCTACAGTGACCAGTGTAAAGATGAATGCTGTTATGATGCAAACCAACCAGAAGATAAAAAATGCAAGTTAAGACCAGGCAAAGTTTGCAGGTATTGTGCATGTGTGTTACAGTACACTTCAATTTTTGGCATTTAGTGGGGACTTCAATGGGTATTTCAGAATCTGAACCTGCTTACCTGCATTCTTCTGAAAGTATTCATTTTGTTTAAAATGCCTTATACAATGAGTGAGATGTTCATAAGCATACGTATGCTATGGGAAAAATTATTTTCAAGTCACATTTTGATTAGCACAAATCAGAAATTTGTTGAGCATTTGGAGTAGGTTTAAGGGTGAGTAGTTCATCTGGAATGGTTCAGGATTTTTCTTGGCATCCACAATTTGTGTTTGTTTGCAGCCCCAGCCAAGGCCCGTGTTGTACTGCACAGTGTAAGTTCAAACTGAGGACTGATAAGTGCCGAAATGATTCTGACTGTGCGAAAGAAGGAATGTGTAATGGTGTCAGTGCCCTCTGTCCAGCATCTGATCCCAAGGAAAACTTCACAGTGTGCAACAGGAACACCCAAGTTTGCATAAAGGGGGTATGGTTTTTACAGTCCTGTGTAACTGCTAATGTTGTTTATTGCAGGGCACTGTATTGTGAATTGATACAGTTTCAATGCATACTGGAGAGGAATGCAAGCTCAGTCTTTCAGTATGGATGTTTGATTTATTAGTTGCAGTCAAAATAACTGTGAAAGTACACCAAGTATTAAGTAGGTAACAAATACCAAGGTAGCTGTACTATTTGAGAAAGTCCCATTTAAAGATTTTGTAAAAATCAGGATTATGAAAATGTTTTATTTTCTAGTTCCACCTTTTCATTTTTCTTTAGTCTTGGTCAAGTAATTTTGTTGCCTTAGAAAGTTAGATATGCTATCAATAGAAGTTGAATTTGGTTAATTGAAAATGCACAGGTCCTCCAAACACGTACATGTAGCTCTGATGTGCAAGCATATGGAATTAGAATTATTCTGAACTGCCATTAGTTTCCTGGGTTAAAGAGAACATGGCAGTTGCTATGAAATGTTGATGGGAGTTCTCTTGTAAATTGATCAGTGTTTACTTGGATGCAGAAACAAGCAAAAATCATCCTTTTAAAGACCTGTAACTTGTGTTGCTATAAATCTATTTTCTGCAGTCCAGGTTTTTAATCAAATACTGCTTGTATTATTTTTCAGCTAATTTATAGTCATCTTAAAGATAAGAATTGTCTATATATAGTTACTGATTTTGAAACAAGATTATAAGTACACTGAACTTCTTATTTGTGTTTGAAGGATCCTCACACAGTGAAATTAAATGCAAAATCTTTTCTGACATTAATTTTTATTATTTTCCAAGAGAAAATATTTGTGAAGACATGTTTGATTTACTTTTTTGACCATGGTTTTGAGTAGTCATGTTTTAGTGTGAATTGTAGTGCTGTGAGTGTTTTGCAGGGTACTTTGAGGCCATAAAAGAAGATACTGTGTTAAAAAATTAAATAGGATAAATCACTTTTAAAAAATATTAGCAGATATGCCAAAACATTGAAGCTGAACAACTGTAATAATTTTTTGTTTATAAGCTTTAGAAAAATTTGAAGCAATTGCTTTTATTGATAAGCATCTTTAGAACTACAATTATGCTTTCAGATACTAATTTTTAATATCTTTCCTAATGTCAGCGTGCTTAAAAGTGAAATTGATGTTTGTGTTGTTGTACTTTTGTCTCCCACAGCAATGTGCTGGCTCTATCTGTGAGAAGCATGGCTTAGAGGAGTGTACATGTGCTAGTTCAGATGGCAAGGACGATAGAGAACTGTGCCATGTCTGCTGCATGAGAAAAAGTAAGATTTGTCTGAATCATAAGTGAAAATAGGGCTGGAGGGGACTGAAGAATCTTCTCACAGTGTCTGTACTTGAGTTTTTGTTAGTGTACTGTGATTTTGTTCATGCTTAGTTTCAGATAGGCATTGCATTGTACTTTGTAGGAAATAATATATTTTGCATTTTTACAGATGAATAGAAAAGCATTTTGAACAATTGAACACTAGGGTGGGTATGCATGCACAGATGTTTTAATACAATAATGGTTTGATGAATTTATACTCACTTTTCAGTGGACCCAGCTACTTGTGCAAGCACAGGCTCCAGCCGATGGGAGGAATACTTTCATCTTGAAACTATTACTTTGCAACCTGGATCTCCCTGTAATGATTTCAAAGGCTACTGTGATGTGTTCATGAGGTGTCGGCTGGTAGATGCTGATGGCCCTCTAGCTAGATTAAAGAAAGCAATTTTTAATCCAGAACTATATGAAAATATTGCAGAATGGATTGTGGTAAGTATACTTTTATATTACAAGTCTAATATGAAAATTTCTTGGTAATCGAGAGTCACAGTTGATAAATGTTGCTGTGTATGCACAGTGCTTCAGCATTCTTCAGAGCATAATTAGCCCTTGTTTTACTAGTTTTTCTGTAAGCACCCTGTGTGCAACAAGCAAGTCTGGCAGATTGAAGGAAATGGAAACAAACAACAAATAAGCAAATAAATATTGTGTTAATTACCTCTATTAATTCCACTGGCTGTTTTAGGGTTAATGTTCACGTTTTTAATTTACTGGTTTTTCACATTTTAACTCTTTGTATTTGAATGCTCTGATTTCTTTTAAGGAACTAAATATTTTGATCTTTAGTAGTCATTATTTTTATTGTACCAGATGACATTTTCAAAATAATATACTGGAAGGAGTGCTACAGTGAAACGCCATTTCTGGAGCTGCATAGTCAATTTTGTGTAAGCTGTTGATGGTTTTAGGCTTATACAGCTCTGTAGTGTACCTTCTACAAAGCACTTTTCTGATACTAGAATGGAAGTATTTGACCTTTTCTGTGGAAGAATTTTGGGAACGTATTTCTTTAAAATGTTATGGTCACATATCCTTGGTGATGTTTCAGCAAAGCTTTTTGACGACTTCTAAAACATAGAGGAAAGCCATGTTTAATGTCCTCTCTCTCTTGTGCATGTGTACCAGCCCCCACAAAATCTTTTTGTTGCTGTTTTTTTGGTTTTTAGGCTTACTGGTGGGCAGTGTTGCTTATGGGAATTGCATTGATCATGTTAATGGCTGGTTTCATTAAGATATGCAGTGTTCATACTCCAAGCAGTAATCCAAAGTTGCCTCCTCATAAACCACTCCCAGGTGAGTAAATTCATAGAGAAATGTTGTCTCCTCAACTGTTTTGTTCTAAAGAGAAATTTCAGGTGTCTCAACCTACAGTTCGTAGTCTGGCACTGTGAAACTACAAATGGAATTGATGCCAGTGAAACAATGCATAAAAATCTAATTCTTACCTTATTTTCCTATAACGTAATATGCATATCAAAAGAAAGCTTTGAAGACTTTTTCAGATTCTGAGTTCCTTTTATTTCTTATTTCATGCTACATTTTGCAAGAATTGGCCAGTTTAAGGAACTACTGTTGCAAAGCTGATGTGTATTCTGTATGTACTCCATGCAGTTAATCATCTAGTTTAAACTTTGCAGGTCTAAATCTGAACTTCCAGAAAAAGTTATCTTTAATTTGCATGGCCAGGGCGACTATTCTTGAAATAACTTGGGGTTTTAAAATTAATTTTAATAATGGGTACCTTTCTTTGAAACAGGCACTTTAAAAAGGAGGAGACCACCCCAAACCACTCAGCCCCCCCAGCGGCAAAGGCCCCGAGAGAGTTATCAGATGGGACATATGAGACGTTGACTGCAGCTTTTTGCCTTGGTTCTTCCTAGTGCCTACAATGGGAAAACTCACTCCAAAGAAAACCTAATAAGTCATTGTCCCCAGTCTAACTCTCAAAAATTGAAGAGGAAAAAAAAAAGCATGATATGCCCTCAAAACAAGTGGAAGTGGTTAATTTTTAATGAGCAAGTCTTCAAGCTCAAACAGAAGAAAAGTGTTTTTCTTGAATATTTTTAATTTAGTGGCACAAAGTCCTAGCATATCATGATTCTTTCCCCCTTCTGTGCTCTTCATTGCTGCATTTTCTTCACTTGCAGGCAAATATGGCTGTAGTAAAACTTTTACTCAAGAATTGAGAAAAATATATATTTTTCAACTGCCAGACAAGGCTAGGAAGCTAGACCACCTCAGCATTGGAGACATTACTTGTCAATGTATATACATTGTTATATGCAGACATGTATTTCTAACGTACACCCGTACTTGTGTGCAATTGTAAACAAGAGAATTGCAATATGGATGTTTCTTTGTATTATAAAACTTTTCCGCTATTAATGAAGAAATTACTGTTTAATTGACATACTCAGGATAACAGAGGATGATGGTGTGTAGTGGTCAAGGGTCCTGTGATGCTTTACACAGCAATTTTGAATCCAATCACACTTCTTTTATCATTATCAGAGTTGTTTCAAGCACTCATTTCATCTTTATCCAACAGCTGCTAAGACACAGCATGCAAGATTGAATGGTCTTAGAGAGATATAACAGGTGTTCTGCAAACTTCGCAAATGTCAGAATGTTTCAAAAATGTTTTGTGTGTCTTTCTTGTAGCTCAGCATAAATATTTTTAATTTGTCTGATTATTCAGTTAAATAATGAATAGTTAGATCAACTATTTCCATGCTTTATTAGAAAATTCTGCCTGTTATTCAACTTGTTTTAAAAACTGCAACCAGTTTATTTGGGCTGTTCAGATATTTTTACAATATGGTAATTAAGTTTGTGTTTTAAGGGATGTGGAAAGAAAGAAGAGCTGTAGTTTTTTATTTTCTTTTTTGATTTATCAGGTGTTTGGATAACTTTTCAGCATGATACTGTTGATTGATAACCACTAAAGTAGAGTGATTTGCTGGCTACTGTGGCAGAGTTAAAACTGTAGTTAGGACTACCAGTGTTCCCACATTTATACCAATAGTGAAGTTCAACAGCACAATGTCCCATTCCAGAGTTTTTATTACGAATGTAAATAATTGGCATTTTTGAAGAGGAAATAAAAGATGTCTTAAGGTGCTTACTGCTATGCAGGAGATGAAAGGGGGCATTACAAAATGTTTAAGCTTGTGATGTATTTATTGCTTGTTTTCCAAAAGCACCCAGCTAATTAGAGATGCAAATGGCTATAATTTTCCTGGCTTTGCTTAGGAGAAAATTTACTAAGGGTTGGACAGGCTTCCTTTGTTTTTTTCGTTTTGGTTTTGTTTTGTTTTTTAAGAGTATAAGGTTTACACAATCATTCTCATAATGTGACGCAAGCCAGCAAGGCCAAAAATGTTACAGAATATAATGGGATCTCTTCCTTGTAAACTTGTACAGTATGTGGTAACTTTTTCAAAATACTGCTTTTTGTACATGGTTTAGAGACAAATTTTGTACATGAAACCCCAAGTCCAATAGACTATATAAATAATTCTAAAAGATCTTAACTAGTTAGAAGTGTATGTAGTCGCTTTTAAGTCATTTTAAATACATTTGTTTTAAGACTGTGCAAAGATTGGAAGTGGGTTTGCATTTCTAAAATGGTGACTTTTATTCAGCAAGAGTTCTTAGTAACTTCTTGAGTGTGGTAGACTTTGGAACATGTAAATTTTTTGCCTGTAATGTTATCCTGTGGTAGGATTTTGGCAGAGAAATGCTGCCCTATTTTATTTTGAGTCTAAGTTAAATGTTTTTTGAAAACAGAAATGTGCACTGAACTCTGCACTGCAAGTCAAGATGTGGTAAAACCGAAAGAAAGTTCAAGACAATGAAACGGAAATACTACTGTCTTTCATGTCCACTGTGTTTTATACAGTCTCTTTTTTGTTCACTTTGGAAATTTTTACTAAAAAATGCAAAAAATAAAGTATTGTGCAAAGATATGTAAGGTTTTTTGAAACTTGAAATGCATTAATAAATAGACTTGATGAAATCATCTTCTGAAGATCCATTTACTTGTTGAACCCTGAAAGCAAAAAAGAATACACAGATTCTGCTTTTGCCTAATTTGGGGCTTTTACTGGAAAGGGGCCGTCATGGCAGAAAGTAATTGTACTATCTCTACTCTATCAAAGTGCCCCTCTCAGTTTTAACATTATGCAGTTACATGTAAGAATAAATGTGTTTGTGTAACCTGTTTAAGGAAAAGCCTTAAAGTGAACTTTAAATTACTTATATGATCACAGGAATAAAACTTTCTCTGTTCTTACCTTCCAAATGAAAACTGGTTGTGGGTGGGATGTCCAAGCCTGGCACTGTAGTTACTGAATGATACCTTTGGAAATAAATATATCTTTGGAGAGGAATATTGGAATTAATATGCAATACTCTGAATACACAGTTGATGGATGAGCCTTACAAAAGGATATGCTGTTTGCAAGGTGTTTTAAAACTGCTAAGCTGAATCTCTGTGGTTTTGTGTGTGTTGCATGGTCACTTTAAGTGATAAGACTGCTTTTAAAAGGCAGGTCCTGCCAGTGAGTCTTCCGTTCTTAGGGCTGTTTGTTGAGGGTGCCCTGCTTAGACATCTGTTTCCCAAAGTGAGCGGGGTGACCTTTGATGTTATCAAAGCATATTCAGAGTTCCTTCCTCACAGAGCCTCCCCCCACCACCCTTCATGACTTTTTATAGAAGTGTTTCTCCTTGTAGCTAAATAGCACTGTCTGTGCAAAAGGCTTTACAAGAAAATCCCTTGGAGCACAGCCCTTCTGCAAATCCACATCAGGGGTGCCTGATAGGGGTGGTGGTGGGTTCCTTTAAATCTCTGCCTAGGAACACCAACCAGGGGAGTGGGAATTATGCCTGTGCAGCTAAAATACAGGGTTTGTGTATATTTTAAAATATATGTGAAGCAAATTAGTACATAATTTTTCTAACTAATATTTGACGTAATAATCCTTATTTGTATCTATTTATTTATTCATCTTGCATTTCTTAATGTTTTAGTTATTAAATGTATGGGTTGCCCTCTGGCATGGAAGCACATATAGCATAGTGTGTGAGTGTGACGTGGGCATCAAATTCCTCTTACGCTATGAAACTTTACACTATGCAGACTACAAGTCATTGATAAAATTTGGTTTTTAATTAGTGTTCCAATATTTCTTTCAGGAAAAACACAAAAAGAAAGGAAGAGGTTTTTATTTCTGAACATAGGAGGTTCATTATTACAGAGAGGTGATGGACAGCAACCATTCTGTCATTCTGAGCTGGGCGTGCTCTGACAGGAGTAGGTACCTGCTGGCTTCCAGGGTCTCGAGTCAGTTGTTTGGAGTGAGACAGGGATAATTCCAATGAGCACAAAGTAAGGCACCACTATAGGCACTTGAAATTGTAGGTATGGCTTCAGTTTTATGTTCAGGCATGGTGAGACTGAATATGTTGCAGCTTGGGCTTTATTTCACTTTCATATCAGAAATTAGTGTAATGACTATCGAAACAGAGGTCCCTCTGTTTGTTTGGATATTTGATCTGTGAAAAATGACATCAGAATAAGTATCTTCATATCTGCAAGAGTTCAAATACTGAATATTCTTTTAATTTTCCTACTTTAAAAGCTTTCAAATTGTCTCAGCTGAGGATATACCAGCTTCTCTTAATTGAACTGGAGAATGTTGTTTCCCAAAAAACAGTGGAAGTCATCAAACTGCAGTATCCATGTTTCTTGAGTTTCAGCACGCTGTAGACACCTCGTATACTTTTCCACCTGCTTTTCCTAAAGTAATACTTGTTTCCCCTGAAGTTTAGATCACTTTATCATCCTTCTTACCAAGTAAGTGATAGCAATGTGCAAGAAATGCCGATTTTGATGTCTGAAATGTTTCTAAGAGTGTTAGAAGTGTAGAAGTGTTAGAGTGTTACAGAAGTGTAAATACAGGAAGATGATGACTTGAAAGGCTCTGTGAATACAAATGGTTTGTGTCACACAAATCTCATTAAAAGCCAACTCTAGTTCTTTTTTTTTTTTCCAGGTAAAGCACTGTAGTTTCTTCACTGGAGGAGAAATACAGCCCAATTCGTTTAGCCTTTGTTTCTTCCTCTGTCATCCTTCAATACCTTCTGAAAAAAGCTTTTTTTGAGGAGTGGGAGTGGTATTTGGTTCAGGAAGCTTACACAGTTCATTGCTTAGAAAGTTTGTGATGCCATTTCAGAGACAATATTTAAATTATTCTCTAAAAAGACAAGTATTTTATTAAAAAAACCCACTCTGAAACATAGGTGTAAAAGTGGCAGATCTTTAGCTTTTTGCAGAAGCAACAATTGAATTCTAGAAACAATCTAGGGAGATGCCTAATTTTGAATTAGAAAACACATACTTCTCTGTTTTCCCTCTCATTTTTCTTTGTGCTTTAGAAAACTAAACTGGCCACATTGTCATTTGTTCCTTGCCTGTCATTCTTCAGGACACAGTCCGTAATAACTTCATGCCCCTAAAAATGCTGTCACTGGGTCTCTAGCAATTGAGTCTCTCCAGTGGATTAGAGCTATTACAAATGTGAAAAATTAACCAAACAAAAGGCTTGGTGCTTACCTAACTCTCCCAGTGATACGTTTGGCTGAAATTTCCTTCTGTGCATGCTCCTGATTTGACTTGGCTGTTGTGTTTAAGTGATTGATTTTTATACAAACACAGAACATATTACAGAACTTTCATGAGATAACTATGTTGCAAAATTTAAATATTTGGGATAGCAACCTGGAGCATGAAATTAATCACTGAAGTTATAATTCTTGACATAGAAGATGGAAATACTTTTGTGTTTAAAATACCAACTTGCTTCATTGAACAAAATCAAAGCACAAACCTTTGTTTTCAGTGAGAAACTAAGGATTCTTTTGCATGGAATTTGTATCTAAATATATAAGTATTTATTTAACCAAGATGCTACTTCCAGTGGCCATTTTAAATATTGGAACAGCTTCTGAAATTTGCACCTCAGGAAGGACAATGATTCTCATTTGAGATCTAAGTATGCTTCCGTTCCCATGGTACTTAGTGAGCCTTCCTGATTCTGTATTGAGTATTCCTGTTTGTTTAAAGGGATGGTAGTTACTGAGAGCAGCTTGTAAAGGTTCTAAGTTAATATTCTGAGTGGTTGGCAGAGATACCTGCATTCAACATTTGGTCACTGTTCATTGCTTGCAGATTTGGTTGCTCTGTTCAACTTGTTCATTTGTCATACTCCCTAAATCTCTTTAATCCTGATAACATCCATATATTTTGATCCAAAATTCCCTGCAATATCTCAGTATGAAAAAATATGCTTTTTTCCAAGTCTTAGCACTTCCACATTTTTTTTACCATTTAGAGTAAATATCACAAGTTACATTCAAAATTAAGAGTTAAAGAAATATAATTTTTAATGAATCTTGTGCTTAGCATTACAAAGTGATGAAATACATATATATCGATTTCTGTTTCAGTATTCACAAACCATAGAATAAAAACAATCTGAGGCAATAATGTTTCTTTTGTAGTTTATATTCTGACATAGGAAACAAGGGAATTGTATATGTTTGACTTTATAAAGTTTGTTTATATGCTCTGAAGCTGTTTGAAGATTTTACCATTTTCATGTATTCTGGCAGTTCCAAGTCATCCTACAATCTGCTATGCAGAGGTTTAGAGTAAAAAAATCTCAGACCTTACCTGAACAGGTAAATATGATTTAAATGCAAAAATTAACTGAACTTAGTTGTGCTAGAATTTTGTGTAGTATACTAAGCATCATTCAAATAATTAAATTGCTAGTAATTTAAATCAGTTCTTTAATTAAAATAGTTAAACAGCAAAGCGTTTTCAAATAGAACAAAGTTTATGATAGAATTTTTAGGTGATGCTATTACTGGACTTTTCATATGGTTAGTACAGCTCAAGCAATCTGTATTTTGATGTCTATTTGGTAGTATTTTCTTTTATGAACTATTCAACTCCCCCTTCATTAGGAAATAATTTAGGAAAGTTTTAATTGATAGTAGTAGCTATTAATGTTTCAAAGTATTTACTGGGAAATGAAGTTCCTTTTTTGCCCTTAAATTCAACAAAATGAAGTTTTTCAAAGGCTTATAGCAATGATTTTGTCAAATAAAATTTTTATTTCGGGTGAGTAGATGTTTTTATCAGACATTGAAGTTGAAAATTGACAGTTGCTTTGATGAAGCTGCTCATTGATCATTTTCAGAGTATGCTCCTAGATAAACAAAGTGCATATTTCAGCTTATGGTTGGATCACAAAAACTAAATATCTTAATGTGTTTTTTTACCACCTCTGAAACTGCTAGAATATTCAATGTAGCTGTAAAATTTTAAAACATTTTACTAGATGTATAATATTTTCAATATTTTGGCAAGTAGTTGCCTTTTTGTGTTCTTGCTCACTTTTAGTTTTGTGTCTGGAAGCGATCTTCACACCTCACAAATGTCTTCTCTTGGGATGGATGAAGGTGAATGTTGTCAATGCTTTGGGGACAAAATGTTATTCTGGAAAGAAAACACAGCATGTGAACATAATGTTAGTCAGAATCTCACTTTCTTTATCCAGTTCTTTATCCTGTCTTTTACAGGGAGGTATCTTACTGGTTTTATAGGCTTGTGAGGAAAGAGATGTGTCTGAGTGCCAGACCACAGGAAGGAGGAGGCGGCAGCTCCTGTGTGCTGAGTGTATTGTGCCTCTGTCTCC
This sequence comes from Atrichornis clamosus, assembly GCA_013400975.1. Classification (NCBI taxonomy): domain Eukaryota; kingdom Metazoa; phylum Chordata; class Aves; order Passeriformes; family Menuridae; genus Atrichornis; species Atrichornis clamosus. Next base: position 49,280 of record WBMZ01015031.1, read on the forward strand.
CTGGTGTCACACTCCACGTTCTCCACAGCACGCCCTCAGAGTGACTTGGGCTTGATGGTCGGTGGGGCATTGTCATTGTTTCAACACTTGCTGTTACCACTAGGATTGCACTGTCTGGGTGGCTGGAATACTGATATTTAGCTGGGACCTTGCTAAAAATCAGCTATGTAGGATGCTAAGAACGTCAGCAACTACATATGCTACAGCAATCTTGGAAACCAAGTGTTTTGGAATATGGTATTTTATTGCTCATAATTGTTTGTTAACTGCTTTTTAACTGCTGTTATGCCTCAAGTGTGCATCATTAGATAATTTAACAAAGTAACATTCATCATGTGTACAAAGATCACAAACATCAAGAGATAAAGATACATGGAGATAAAATACTGCCAACTGTTTGTTCAAATGCTTGAGAAAGCGCAAGACGACTCAAAATACGTTTTGTGTTTACTACCATTTTTAATTATTCAATTTCCAAAATTGCTAATTCTGTGACACACCATATTTGGTCTTTTGAAGAAGACAGAAATCTACACACCCTTTTTCTTTGAAGACAATACTTGTTGAGTGTCATTTGTTCCTCCTTTTAGAATCACCTAACAATCTTTCATTCCCCCCTAAATATTAATGCAGTATTTCAGTGGTAACTGAATGTCTCTGCCCAGACTGCAAAGAACAAAACCCAGCACATAACCAGGATCCACTGAAAGCTTGACACAAACTCTCGCTTCCACTTGCAGCAAAAACCCCTTCTAAGTAGCATTACGTACCTGAAGATACCAGCATCACTTTTTGTTAGCATGGTAAGTACCCCGCTCACTGACCCTGTTCCTAGGTAAGGAATGTAGTACATCAGCAGCAATTGGCTGGTGCCAGGTTGCTGGCACAGTGGCATTGGACAAGAGTTTTCTGGGTAGGAAAATGACTTTCACAGCCTGCCTGCCTTTTTTCTCAAGGTAGGAGCTCCCCAGTTTGCAATGTATGCTTTGCTTTAAATTGCTCTGCCAGCTAGGTCAACTCTGATTTTGGATTGTGGCTTTTAAAACATCAGATGTTATGAAAACTCTTTTTATTTTAATGGTGGGAGCATATGCCAAGTGCCGGGTTAGGAAAATACCTCCGAAATACATTTTCAGGGGGATTAAACCTAAGAAAATATCCTTCCTTGCCTCCCAGCACACACAGACTGCCTTATGAAATGTCTCTTTAAATTGTCTAATTTGTTTTTTGTGTCAATATTAGGAGATACAGCTCTGCCAATAAGGGTTGTTCCACAGGAAGTCTGCACTAGTTGTGATGGTAAGGAAGGGAATGTACCAAGGAAAAATTGCCTTCTAAGACTGAGCCACAGTTACAAGGTAAGGTGTGCTTTTCTCATTAACCTTAATTAAACTGCTCAGTTAAAATTTCTCAAAGGATTAAAGCAGTGGGAATCATTACAAGTTTTTTTATTCTGTCTTCTGGCTGAAATTTCTCTGTATGAGTAGGCAGTTTCAAATGTGTTGTTAGCATTGCTGTATGTAGAGAACAAGGCTGCTCAGAACTGGTAATCCAGTTTCAAAGCAATAAGCAGGGGGAAAAAGAACACCAAAAAGTCAGAGGACTGTGTAGTTCAGCACATGATTCTTCAAATGAGTATTTTCTAGAATGGTGATGCTGAGTTTCTCTATGAAGTAGGTATTGAAAGTCAAATAATTCAAATTTGACTATTTTTTGTAAGTAGGAATCTGACTTTAATGTTGGAATCAATATTTATCTTACATAGAATCTTGTCTCATTGACATTTCACATGGCCTTTATGGAGTGGGGTAATCACGTTCTAATAATGTCAGAAGTTGTCATCAATTATTGTCATTACTTGTGTAGAGAAATTGCTTTGCAAAACTTGTTGAGTTTTTGCTTGGATGTGTGTGCTAACTTCTTTGTCCTCTATTCCCAACTAACTATCAACAGAATTGTCACCCAATTGTCTTTGTGCCTTAAACTCAGATTGGTGGCACTTGGCAGTTCCCACTGTTCATTTGTGACCTGAGAACAAGAAATTCTTTAATTCACTTGAAAATCTGTCTGATCTGAAGGACAGAGGGGAGAAGTTGCACATGGATAAATTCACCATTGGTGTGACTGCTGGGACTCAGATGCTTATATTTGAACTGGGATAACCTGTGTGCCAAACATCTGTGGTGTTATTAAGTGTTTTTGTTGCACTTACTTTTGCTGTGTTTCCCCTGCTTTCACTCTTATTGACCTCACTATAAGTCCTGGTCGACGGGTGCCTTTTGTCCATGGCATTATGGTTTGAACTGTGTCCCAGATGTTTTCCCAAACTGGAGTTCCTTCCCATTTGAACTTGATCATTATTAGGTCCCCGATATCAGTGTCCAGGGTGATGAGAAAGGAGTAGGTTTTATTCCCAGTAATACCTTCAACTCTACAGAAAACAAGATCAGAATAAAGCTGTCTTAATTATTACGAACTAAAGTGAAAAAATATAGGATTTTTTCCTCCTTAAAAGCAAAGAAAGAACTATGTTTCCTTCTCCAGGACAAAACATTAATGTCTCTAGAATGCTTTTCCTCCACATGCGAAACCTGGTGAAATATGATAGCATGCTAGGAAAAAGCAGAAGTGGAAGAAGCTTGAACAGCTTATGAAGCAGTAGTGGTTTCTGACAGCAAAAGAAAAGGTGTCCTATAATAGCATCTATGTTGTGTTTTGCCTGCTAGAGCAAGTGACCCACACTGTTGCCTCTGCTTTTGTTAATAAAGATAGTGTCTATCATGATAAATATCCAAAATTTTGTCTCAATTACAGCTGATTTTTTATTTGTTTTAATCGATTAGACCTCCCTGGCTTAGCCATGGGATGGACCAAACTAAGTGGACAGAAAACCTTCCAGATTTACTGTTTGTTTTATAATGTTTTTTTTCCTGCAAAAACTGTGTGATCATTGTAAGAACTTGTGACTTTTACGGAGTACGAGTGAAGAGAGGACAATTTCCAGTTCATGCTAACTTAGCTGTACTAAACCATTTCACTCATACCATGATTATCAATGTGATACAGTATTACAAATTGGCATCTTTTCTCACATGTAATGACTTGTGATACCAATACTCACAGTGGGATGTGCAGGTTTTTAGCATCCTCCTTAGTCCCTGTCAGAGACATGGTAAAAGTTGGGCCTATCGGTTTGCCTTGGATTTCATTGATGATGTGGATCTTGAACTGATAATGATACACTGTAGAAAGGAAGGATTTGCAAAGTGATGAAATTAATGGTCAAAGAAGCAATAGATTTTTTTACGCAAAATAATTTAGCTTTCAGAGCAGAAAGTTCATTGTTATTCCATTTTATTTTTCAAACATACTTTTCTCTGTTTGTTTCTGTGCTCTGTAATCTGTTAGGGTTTGAGGCCCAGTTGCTTTATTTAAAGGATGGAGGAAAAGGTAATCAGTGTTGAGTTTCTTTTTAGGATAAAACATTCTTCCATGGAAAATATTCCAGCTTTTCTGAAGTTAGATTGTTAGAATTTCTGGCAAACCCTCTATCTAGTAACCAGACAAATCCTTGTGACTGGGCATGACTAGAGATGTATGATACAGACTGAAGACCTTGTGAAATGTGGTCAGGCTGTTTCTCTGATCAACTGGGAAATGGCCCTGCAAAACAGATGACTCACAAGCTTTCCTTAACTGCATAATGATACGTTGTGCTTAATGTGCATCTGTTAACAATGTCATTAATGCTCCAAGATCTGGTGGGTTTCTAGAACAACACTATTTAGGAAAGTCTGAACTGAGTATGAAGAATGCCTAAGAAGTCATCAGTGTACTGATTATGAGCAGTTTGATATTTTGTACATTATGAAGAAAAACCCCAACAACATACATTTAGATATGATGCACACAGATACTGTCAGCTATATTTGAATGTCCAGAACTCTTCTATCCAGTCATTTTTCTGGCCAGCTTCTAGACAAAACTGATAGATTTAGGTGTGAAGGAACACTATTGCACACTAGTTTTTGAGTAGTCTCTTCACACACTTCAGTCTTCACTACGTCTGAGAATGACTCCCCATACTGCTAAGGGAATCATCTTTTTATGTATATGCACAGATAGATTTTTGGGGGTTTGTGCAGCTCAGAGTGTTTACAATGGAAGGTATTTGCTAGAAAAGCTGTATCTTTTTATTGTTTTATAGTTGTTGTATGTTAATCAACAATGCTTTTTTTTTAAAAACATGTCACTCAGAAAACAAAATGGCTGATTCTATGCTGCAAACCTGATGAGGACAAAGGCAGAGAGGGTTGCTTACAGATCAGTTTTATTACTAATCTGTCTTTCTCTTGTGTTTTCTCTCCATGTAATAACTGATTGTTCAGTGTATGATCAGATACAGCCTAGGCTTTTGCTGTGGTTATGGTGCTCACTTTAAGGAAAAATCATATAAAAACTCAGGGTCCCATCAGAGCTTATTATAAATGTTAACTTCTTTGTAACAACTGTTTTTTTGTTTGACTGGATTAATGTACACTCCAGAATGTAATGCCATTAACTTGAAAACAAAACATTAGATTTTGTGAAGACACAGAGAATTGTGAAGTGTAATGTTGAGTTTCTCAAATTTCTTCTGTTTGGGCTTCTCACATGATCTTCAAACTTTTTTTTAAAAAAAGCATTACAAAGATGACTTTGTAAGCACCTTCCTACAGTTGCCGCTTTGTTGGGGAACTTCTGTAAAAGAAGACCATTGTCTGGGGCACTGTTATCCACATATGTGCCAAGGATGGTTTTTTGATGCAAAACCAATTCCAAGCATAAAAATGCAAGATGTTTAAATGAAAATAAAAGCCAATAGGACACAGATATTTAACCCCAAGATGAAACTAGCTCCATGTCCAGAGAAGAACAAAATGCAGGGATTGCATCTCCATGCCCAGGTGTGAGGGCAGCGGGCAACTCGTCCCCAGAGCCTGTCACTTCCCTGATTCTGACAAGGACTGTACTGCAGCAAGGTAACATCAGGAACTAGACACAGCATCTAGAGTTTTTAAATCCACTTCAAGTAGCTTCCTGAGCCATTTTAAACAGTATTAAGAGGAGATTCAGGAGGTTCAGCTGCTCTGAGTCAGGATTGTGCAGATCCCTCTGGAGTAATCACTTGAGTATTTCACAGCTGTTCTAGTGGAAGACTTCCAAAATTATTTTGAAAGTACCTGAATTTGTGTGCGTGTGTGTATATATACATATATATAAATTTTTTTTTTTTTTTTTTAGATCTGTGATACTACAGCTGAGTAACTGGGCACTGTGAAGTAACAAAGTGTATAATGCAAGCAGCATATTAAGGCGTTTCTCCTCAGGACTGCGAGGTCCGTCAGTGTCCATGCCAGGGGTGCACTGTAAACATTCAAAGTGCTTCCGAACCCCAGAGCCCGGGGCGAGGGATAAGTGGTCTGACCCCTCCGGCAGGAGGGAAGCTGCGGCCTGGCACAGCCCCGGCAGCGGGTGAGGGGGTGCGGAGCCCCCGCGGCCGGGGCAGTGCCGGGGGCAGGCAGGGCCTGGCAGCGCCCCAGCCTGAGCGGAGTGTCCTCTGTGTGTGGCCTGTGGCTCCGCAGCGCAGCCCTGCCCGGCCGCCCGCGCCGCTGCTCCCCACACGCCTCACGGCAGCCGGGAAAGGAGGTGGTGAGGTGGAGCCTCCGTGCACCAGGAGCCCCTGCACTGACAGCCCCTCGGAAGAAGCGTGTCCATGCTGTTAATCCCACATAACCCTGCTTGTTTCACTTTAAAATGTACGTAAATCTTGCCACTGGCACGGGAATGTCTGCTCAACAGCAGCAGTGGGCTCTGGCAGCCGAGTGCAATGGAGACTGGCAGGCACGCTCTGCTTCCCTTGCAGGCCGCGGCCCCTCAGTCTGGTCATACGGCCAAGAAACAACACGGACTGGATAAAGTAATGAAGTAGAGCTAAAGCTACAGCGCTAGTCTTAATTTCAGTGCTACGGTTCAGCCCTGTAAAAGTCCATGCTATTCTGTTGTCTGCCCATTGTTTGAAAAGTAGTAATTTTTATGTCATCTCATAAACTAATTGCAGACAAAATTTGGGCAAACTTGGAACTGCATGTTTTACAGGCCTCCCAGAACAATTGTACTGCTTTTTTTGGCTTGGCTGTATGCCTGCATATGTTACAACAAACCTGCACAGGGCAGTTGCAGGAAAATCCTGCACGTCAGGACCCCAGCATCTGCGAGCCCTTGGATTCACAGCTAGCCTGGGGCAAGCATGCAGTGTGCTTTTTTCCACAGAAATATAAGAGCCAGGATCTTGATGAAAGGGCATCAAGATGGCCTAGCGGGATTCTCAGTTGTCTCAGCAAATTGATTATTCTCACTGATTTTATAAGCTTTAATGAATGAGTAAATAGGATTACAAAGCTTAGGCTCATTCTTCCACTCTATGATCAATCTGAACACTGTAACAAGTATTCTGACCAACCTTTGAAGGGCATATGTGCTCTTGTTTTCAGAAAGAGTTGTCTGCTTTTGGGGAGCCTTTCCTGCCTGATGTTGTAGCCCAGGGTGTTGCACCGGTTCTTCCTACAGCTGAGGCACAGTCCTTTGTTGAAAGTGTTGATATCATTGCACCAGTAAGCTGTGCTTTGCTTGTCCTTGTGCAGCAGAGAGTCAATGAACAAATGAACTGACCTCTCATGGGCACATTTCACAGTCTGAGTGATGCCTGAAAAAAAAGCAAAATTTTACATGCCCTTGTGTCTTTTTACCATTTCAACTGCAGAGGAGTTACTATAGCCAGCTATAAACATATGTTATTGTTTCCCCCCCACACCTTTACTGCCCTTTACATCATGGGTTTGTGTCAGATATCACACATCGTAGCAGTTTTACTTTTAAGATCATTCAAATGTAGAATGGCTGAACCCCCATGATGATAAAATTGAATAATTTGCTGCTTAAACTTCTCTAGCCTTATTGTATCAGACTGTAAATAAGAACCTTGGTTTCATTTTCCTGGCTCTTTTGGTCAATAGATAATAAAATTTGGGTTGATATGCAATCTTTCAAATCATGCCACAGTAAAGACAGCAGTCTCATTCTGAATTGTTGAACATGTTGGTTTTTGGATGCTTAGGCAGCAATACCGTATTTTGTCCCTATTAGAGTGACAAACTCTCGTGTTGAATTTTGCTTGCACCTTCTACTTGGAAAAAAGGAGCAAAAATTTCATTAAACACAATAAAAAATATTAAATAGGTCTGTTTTTATGAGAAGTATATTTTTGTGTCTTAAGTGCCATCAAATTACAAAAATTATTTTGTGCAATTAGGATATATCATGAAGGACTCTTTTTATATGTCCACTGATTAGCTTTCGAGCTGCTGCTTGGTTTCACATTTGTCATGATTTATCTTCTAGCATTCAGGCATTGAGTGATGATAGTTGAGAACTACTTCTGCAATGCCATGTGCTGGGGGAGCAAGGCTCTTTTGCGGCTCTTCAGTGAACACTTCTGATTGTCACTGCATCAGTACCTTATCTTTTTTCAGAATGTAGCATCAGTTTCTCTATATGTTTATGTTTAGGTACATTGGAAATAAGCTTCTATAAATAAAACCTAGCCTGGAACACAGGCAGTCAGGTCCTTGAGAGAGTGTCATCTGCACAGCTGAAGGACACAGAGTTGGGAAGAGGTGAGCTGAGGAGGTGAGTGGCACAGACCTGTGTTTTATTTGATTTGAAATAATTACTGGCATACTGGATGAATCTGGCTTAATTAGAATAAGTTTTCTCATTTCCCCTGCTGCTGAAACAAATACCTGTGAAATTATTCAGAGGTGCTTGACAGCAGACTGCTCATGGCCTCATTTTCAGGTGTGCTAGGCAGCTCAGTCCCTTACTGGAGTCAGTAAAACCAGTTTGAACTCAAGACATGTAAAAATTAGATAACTGATTTCTAAACAAGAAAATTCCTAGCATGTAAGGGGTGATAATACTCCCATTGGGTGCTGTTTGAGACCACAGTTACGTAGTTTCCCAGAGGACCTCAGCACTCTGCCACGCTGCCTCCCCCTGTGTGCCGTTGGTTCTTACCAGTGATGCCGTATTGTGCAATGTGGTTGTACACGTGCATGATGTGACAGCCGGGCTGGAAGGTGCCTCCGTTGGGATAAAAGTCAAAATGAGCCACAGGCTGCTTGATGCCCACACTGAGACCCATGTGCTGTTTAGTGAAGGTGTGAATTGCATCTACAAAGTTTGCATCATCCGGAGATAAACGGTCTGTTGCTGACATTCCTTCAAACAAGGGACCCGCAGGGTCAAGGCCTGCAATAAATGCAAATAATCCTGTTGTCTATAATGCAGAAGGATTGTTCTACTGTTGTAAGAAGTCTGTGATAAATATTTAAGAGCAGGCAGCACTGGTACTTTACAAGGTCTTTCTCTGATGGAAACAATAAGAACACTTGTCCTGCAGAGGGTACGTGGTTACACCAGAAAGTAAAGCAAACACAGACACTGTAATAAACAGTAACTGGTACCTGCACAAGGACACAGGCCCAGAGATAGATGTGTTTGTCAGAGACAAACCGTGCTCGCTGCCAGTGTCACTTGAGGGACGTTTACATAACTTTGTTCTTTCAAACTCTAGAGGTCATGTGTTTCAGAGGCCCTTTTGAAGACACCTGTCCCACAACAAGGTTGACTTTTAGCCCACATTCAGGGCCTGAAACTTTATAAAGCTCCACTTATTGTTTAAAAGGACTATATGTCTGCTAGATTTTCTTTATAATAATTTTTCAACTTGAAAAATCTTCAAGGCAGATTGTTATAGTATTCAGAAGAATAATATTCCACTTAGGGAGTCTTGCTGATTTTTGTTTGCTGGACTTTTTGGCATGGTGCTCCTCTTGGCTGGGGAGCTTTAGGGAACAGAACGTCATGTTTAGTTTAAAGCTGCATTCAGCTTTGAGGACAAGCTTCTAGATATGATATTCTTTGGTTAGTAATTGTAATATAGTTGCATAGATATAACAAAACAAGACTAATAACACAGGCAACAAGTAGGGAAGTCCCTCTGAAGGCATACATTTCCTTTTTGTTTTAACAACTTTTATCACTATTAATTTTTGGAGCTTATTGTTACAGGTCTGAATAACTTTTGCTGAAGAATGCATAAAGCTGTTACAATAAATAATTTGTCCTAAGGTTTTTTTTTACTTATCTATTATCAAGGTTTTATGTGCTAATAAGGTTTGAACAAGCAGTACTGGGGCACTGAAGTCCTTCAGTGTATACACTGGTGTAATACCATGTTTTGTAAAATCAGTTTCTTGGCATGCAGGCACTGCCACAAGAAGATTGTGTAAGGGGCTGTGGTATGTGGCAATGAATCCAAGATCAGAATTGTGACTTCAAAGTACAGCCATGCATATTTGCCTCACTCCTAAATCTGATTGAAGTAAAATGTTTTCTCTGATAAATTAAATGTAGCTGATGTGGGTCTTGTGCAAAATGCACTTCTGTTTTCGTTTTGTTTGGGTTTTTTAAGCTGTCACTGTACATTAGAGGAGGTACTCTATACAGTGTATCAATAACATTATAAATGTATTTTCATTACACTCCGAATTACTACAGTTACAAAACATTACAGAAGGTTGAAAATGCTACCAGTCAAAACAATCAAGTGTTGGGGTTAACTTTGTTTACTTTTAGCATCTGCTCTAATGATATGCTTGTTGTAAAACGTAATCCAGTACTATCATTTTTGCCACAGGAGAACTGGCTTGAATTCACTGTATGAGCACTGTACCACAGTTGAAAGCTCAAGTACAGTCAGACAATTTCCTTAATATATTTTTAAATGACTTGCTAAAAATGAATAGTGTATTTGAATGACTTTGGGTCAAGACAGTGGCCAAAGATCCAGGGCTAGTGGCTAACATTTAGTTCAAAGTGTTACTGGGAATGGATAAAAGATAAATTTAAGCAACGTAGAGCTTGAGACTCTGGTTTATGATTTCCAGTCCCCATGCTTGTGTATTCTGTATGTCATAATTTGGACTGAGGTAGGAAAGATCAAAGATAGAAATACTATGAGACATAATTTTGAAGAGATGAAACTTTTAAACTGTGGTGAATATTGCTATTGAACAGCTAATTGTCAATATGACATTGATATGTCAAATATCTGCATTACTTAATTCAGCTGACTGTTCTTAAACATACGAGTCTTTTACCTGTAATTCTTCCAATCTTTTTTGTACCACTGATAAAACTTCCAGCAAATCCTGAAACATGAGCTCCTAGGCTGTACCCAATTAGATGAGCATTGCTTCTGGAAAATTGAACGGATTCCTGGAAGATAGTGGCAACTTGATTTAGATGAAGAAAATGTGAAAAGTAAACAGTGAAATACTTACTACAAGCTAGGAATACTGTGAATTATAACACAATAAATTTGTATGTTGATGATGGTGGTCAAATGAGGTGCACTAATCATTCACTCAGTTTCTGTTGGCTGAGTGTTATTCTTTGCTTCTTTTTCATGCAGCAGGAAAATGCCACGCATTTGGGCACTGCTACTTATCTGCTATGCACAGGAAAACCATCCATGCAGATAGTAGGATTTTTGTTGTTGTTTGTTGCAAGTGATGCAAACATTCATTGCCTTTTGTCTGCAGCATTTGGCTTTCCTATGACTATAAAATGGATATTTTTTCCTTTAACTTCAGGGTAAAACTATCCTCCATAGAAAGCGCCTTGGTTTTCTTACCTGAGATACTAGCAGAAGCCAAACTAAAGGTGTCAAAACATTGATCAGACATATTAAGTGATACAGCAGTGATATTTCTTGTACTGATTTTTGCAAAGATGTGTATGTAATCTGTAACAAACCTATGGAAGCAGAATTGGTGTCAGACCCTTCTTCCTGCCTAACCAATACTATGTACATCTTAAGCATTTCACCTGAGCTGAGCTGCAAGGCTGAAAGTTTTTTTGACTTGTAAAGAAAGATGTGGCATATTTTGCTTTCAGGAAAGGCAAACCTCACTTTTAATTTTTTTGTGGATGTTGCCTTTCCCAATGGCGTGGCTATGCACCCTCAATACCCATCTCTTCTGAAGGTAAGGTGAAACTTGACAGACTTCTTTTGTGAGAGGCAGCTCCTAGAAATCACAAGATCTGGCCAATTTTCTTGTCAGGTGTTGTTGAGATGGGTGCTATTGAGGCTGTTACTGATCATGCCCTCCCGATTAATTCTTGGACTAAGAGGCATAATATTTACTTATTCTTTATTAAAATGTTGTGCAGCACTGCAGTTTTTGTTACATCCATTGAGAATCTTTGAAATAATCAGCTGTCTGTAAGCAGACAGAAACATAGCAGAAAGATAGTTCTGTGGGAGTTGGAATGAAGGGGTTTTTAACTGTTGAATTCAGGAGGGATTCTTCTCAACACAAGGAAGGTTCACTGGCTAAACACACTCAATTTAAAGCTGTGAAAATTTCTGGTGTATTTAAATTCTGGAGCACATCATGGTATAAGAGAATACCCACAATGCTGGAGCACGGAGTCATTTATTCAAGCCTTGATTTGTATGTTGACTCTAGAGAAATCACAGACTGTCTTTATTGTTGACAATGTGGTGTGTCCTCCTGGGAACTGAATAGAGTTCACCATTTCATTCATTCAATAATTAAACAGCTTCAAACAATTACTTTAGACTCCAGCAACTTAAATTATATTTGATCAAGATCTAAGGTTTCTTCTAATGTCACAAGAAGAATAGTGACTCTGACTCTTCTGACTTCTCTTTTGTGCCTGTTGTCCCAAACTGGGCGTGGTATCTGACAGCTTCTTCTAGCCCTGCCATTTCTCTTGGAAGCGGCTTAGCCCTTTGATGCTATTTGCTACAAACCTTTCAGCCCTGCAGTGTATTTCTCTTTAAGATTAATGCAGTAAGAGTTGCTTAGTCTTCCTGGTTTGTACGAGTGATTCTCATTCCACTGTTTGCTTTCTGCCTTTGCTTAAATAGTGCTGGGGACCAGTGATCCCTTGCAGACTTGTCTCCAGCCTTTTCAATGCAGCCATGCCCACTGCTCACCATGTAACAGGAGTTTTGATAAATGGTTACTGCATTAGTGTGACTCTGTACTTACTGCTGCCTCATGTCACCTGCTTCCTGAAGTGTGTCTGTCCTCTGGAAAGGTCTCCCTTTACATTCTGGATCTCTAAACCATTATTTTATCAGAATCTTTAGGAAACTGGCAAAAATCAGATGCAGTGTCGTGATTGAATTCTGCATTAAAAGCAGAAGTTGAGCACAGATAACATAAACTGATTTTCCTGTACTAATGACTTGCACATGATGATGTCTGCCTGTTTTCTACATATGGGTTTGTGTCAGCTGTCTACTCACATGCTAATGGAAAAGCTAAAGTAGCAGGAAATTATCTCACCTCTAAAGATATATAAGAATTTTTAATAAACAAGACCACTTGCTTTTTTCTCTTCCGTGATGAAAGTTTCATGAAGTCATATGAAAGTTTATGGAAGAAAAATTTGCACTTTAATAAAGAGATGTGAGTGACTGAAATGAACATTAGCCAGCATAGCATTTCAGAAAGGTTGTGGAAGTATAAGAACAAGTAAATAGGTCTTTTCCAGAGAAACATGTGTTGATCTAGGAGTTCTTACCTCCAGCCATTCCAGGAATTGTGCTATCTCCTGTCCAATGTGGCGTGTATTCTGTACAGCAATTGGATAGTGCTGGTGAGCCAATGTAAGCCAGTCTGCAATGATCACATTCATTTGTTTATCCTGAGACTTCAGAGCTGCTGCCATTTTCCAAATCCAACGTTCTAATATCCCATCCACCTGTTATAATTGAAAAAAACCCCAAACAATGAGAAAACCATTGTTATGGGAAAGCAGTCTCTGCCAAATATTTCTTGTGAAAAGAATAAGGAGACAAAAACCATAGTATGAACAAGGAGGGATTAATACTGATAACTAGATTTTAGGGCCTTCAGCCTGCTCCAGTGCTGAGAGTCTTTGGGGTTTGGTGAACCAAAAAATGGAGAGTCAACATAATAACTGTATAATAGTGTATGTTTTGTAATATGATCTCTTATCAGTGTAAATGATGTCCCAGAATATTTTAACTCATCCAGAGATAACTGATAGTACTGGTTAAGAAAAAAACCAGAACGCCCAGAAAATTTCTGATTTCATTCAAGAGCAGTTGTCTCTGCAAGTATAAGCTAAAAGAGTTGGAGAAGGAGGGAAGCGGGAGGATTGCCAACCAGCAGGCATTCGTCTTCTATAGCATTCCATTTTGAGAGCTGCTTTTGTTGAGCCATTCTTTTTTGAATACCTCATTACAATTTTCTTGCATCAAAATATGTTTCTGATTTGATGGACTAGAATTATTATATAATCTATCAGCTTGAATTGTTATTCTAGTTTAATGTATTTCCTCAATTGACAACATATATTTCTCTCTTTTAGTGTAGCAGAATTTGGGGTTCTCAGGTCTGGGTTTCCACTCATGCTCCTCTAAGAGCCCAACACCTCTGTAAATTACATTAATATGAAACATGAACTTCAGTGGCGGCAGCTTCGGGCCCGTCTTTGAGGAGCGTGTAGGTTTTGAACAAATTCTTATTTGTGAGGTTGGGCTCTTATTTGCTAAGGGAGTTATATGCATCTCTCTTATTTGTTAAGGGAGTTATATGCATCAAAGGGGAGTGTTCAAAGTTCCTCTACATGTTTGCAAATGTGCAGGAAAAATCCATTTTGCCCCCTTATGTGATACCAATGGTTCTGTGAGAATCAAGGACCTGTTAAAATTACTTAATTTCTTATCCTGCCTTTTCCTTTGTTTCTTTTTCAAGTGAGAAGCTGATGAAAGGTCGCTCTTAGTATTGCTATACTTTTGAGAAAGGTTTTTCACGGTGAATTGGTTTTTAAAGTTTAACTGGAAGCAGTTCAGTGATAATTCATTGATCTTGAAGGCTTCTCTTTCAGCTGAAGGGGCTTATGGAGAAGTTATTTTTAAAGGTGTATCTGTGAGAAGGATGGGGGGATATTATGGGCACTTTTCAAGAAGTCTGTAAATATCTGGCAGTGAACATATCAGAGAAATGGAACTGGTATTCAGCTCTCCAGGGTATAGCACATTAGTTCAGCTACTTGTTCAAGCTCTGCTGGCTTTAAACCAGGGTTGAATTTAATCCTTGGCATGGGAGTCCCATGTGAAAAATTGCTTGTAGACTGTTCTTTCATAATCTGACTGGAATATCTGCTTCATATTTTTTCTAGCCATGATAGCTACCAGTGAAATCTATCATCGTTGTATCACAACCTTACTTCTTAAGTTACTTTTGTAGCATCATGAGAAGAAAAGTGTATACAACTTCAGTTAAAAATAAAATGTGAGTTCATACCGACCAGCCATGGACTATCATCACCAGAGGAAGAGAGGCATTGAAACTGCATTTGTCAAGAGTCTCCACCTGATTTAAAAAAATTTGACAGTCGCCTTGAGTTGTATCAGTATAGAGTCGAAATTTGGTTTCTAAGTTTTGCTGATCTTTCTTTGTTCTAGTGTGTTCACTCTGTGATCCCAGGGCCTCTGAAATGAAATTTATAACAACAGTCATGAGAAGAAGACATTTATATCCGGAAGAAGTTACTAGTGCAACACAGTTTGTAAGACAGAGTAAACTGGTAAGCTTGGAACTCTTCCTCTGTGAATTTGTTGCCTGCTCCAGGTGGGCCTAAGCTGTACATTTTGGGTCAAAAAAGCAGGGATCTCTTTCAAAGTCTGAGATGGTCTAGATGTGCCTGTGAGTCCCTCTATTTGAACAGGAACAGTGACACAGGAAATAGTGGTCTGATTGCTTTGAGCCCTTATAAAATGTATAATTACTGTAAAACCACAGTTCAGGTGTCATGACTTCACCACGTTGGTGCATGCACAGACAAGCACGTTCAGAGGCTCTTAACTCTGCAGAGCATTTCTACTAATGTGCGTTTGCTAGTCATTGCTGAGCAAGCATCATGGCACTGAAATAACCATTTTATTCAGGATTATAACTACTTAGAGACTTAGGTGACCACTTAAAAGTTTGAGAACACATCATAAATTATTCTTTGTCTCTGAAAAGGCAAGATGAAATCTTGGTTTGGTTGTAATATTTTTGATGATTTTGTTTTAAGATAAAGTAGCTTGGTACACGTAGGTAGACGTATTTTCAGACGTCTATTAAATAAGAAAGTGGGGGCCGGGTGAACTGTGGTTTTAGGACATTATGAGCCTAGAAGAAAAGCATAAACATAGAGCATTTGCTGAAAAATATAGTAAAATAAAGCAGAAGCTTACAAAAAGCACCTTGTGACATGCAAACCTTTCTAATGAGACTTCAAACTATTTATTTGGCTGAACAAAATCCATATAATAAATTATAATTTAATCTAGAAGAAATGAGGATTAGTAGAAGAGAAGTCAATGTGTAATGAACTAGACAAGAGAAAGATTACAGTTTCAAATATTGGAAGGAAAACATTCAGAGTGGAGAGAGTTTGCTAATGCAGTTTTTTGGGGACAGTTTTTTGGCTAATCTTATTTCAATATTTCCATTAAAGAAGTAGCAGGAAAGGTACAAGACTGAAAAAATGTGGGAGGCACTTGCTAATTCTGAGGAGACCAAACAATTAAACATTAAGAACTGGATGACACCTTGAAAATACAGCAAGAGCAACAGGTAGAAATCTCCTACTATGAAGTGCAAGGTCACACAATTGATAGGAATTTCTCTATAAATGGGGCTCATAAATTAGAAGTGACACAAGGATGAAAAACCTTGACTGAAGTGATCAATAACAAAACTGGCCGTGAGTCACTGTGTTTTTGCCACATCAGTCTTGTTACAAATTTTATTCAAGGTTTAATTTCAGAGTAATGATAAGACATGACAAAACAGCATATGTGGTATGGTTAAGTGAATGGCAGTTCTGGCAAGAAAACTCCTAAACTGACCTGCACTGGATGTGCACTGTTTTCCATTTGTTGCTAATCACTGTACATTCCAAGTAACTCCAGGCAATGTTATGTTTCATAGGTGGGAAATATTATTGTAGAAATTTGTTCAGCCTTTTACAAGAGTTGGAATTTAAAAAGTTTCAAAGGTACAGAAGGTTTGGTTGACAAAATTCATAGCTTTGGTGTCTCACATTTTCATTTGAGGACACTTTTAACTGTGATAGGAATAAGTCTGTTCATTTCTATCATACAATGTCCACTTAAGAGAATTTCTGTTGAGTTTTTTTATTCTTTGGGAGAGGACTTATTTTCTGAAGTAAGTAATATCAGGAAAAAGTGAATCTGGATAAAGAACTGAAAACTGGAAAGAGCTTTGATGATGTTGATATTCTTAACGTCCGGTTTATTCAGGCTTTGGCGAGTAGTCTCTACACAAAGATAAGCATTGTGTTCTATTTTTAGAACTAAAAGAAAAACAAACAAAAAAAAGTAACTTGTGCCTGTTCCATTGTACACATCCTTTCTTTGTTTAATGCCTTGTTTTCATTTTCTTTTTGCTCTCTGTGTTTGTGCAATGCAAAGGGGCTTTGTCACTCTGTACTGTTTGTACCTACTACAGAAAACAAGTCTAATAAATAGCTGTTTTCTTTAGACACTGGCTGGAAAGTGCTGCAGTGCTTTAATGGATGAGCTTTTGCCTTACTGGTAGGTCTGGGAGAGGGGATTAAAAGTGCTGCTTGAACTTCTTCATGGCTGTCAAAAGTTAAAAGTTCCGATAGGATCTGTTGTGTTATTTGACAAGGAACTGCTTCAATCTGTTAAACTATGTAATGACTTGTAGAAGGAAGTCGTGTCTGAAGAGCCTGGCTTCTACAACAGATTCTTGCTGAAAATATCATACCAGTGACTCAGTGACATGGCCAGAGGGAACTGCAGAGTTTCATAGGTCAGTTTGCAAAAACAACACAATTAAGCTGCTAAAGATTTTTTCATAGTAACTGCAGTTAAATGTGCAGAGGCCTTTCTGTACCTTCAAAGAGTTTTGCTTTGAAAAAAAACCTGGTGAGCGAGTTGCTGACTTCATTTCCTTTTTCTCAGAAGATCCTACTCTAACATGAATTCTTTCAGCAAAGAAAGTCAACGTGGCCACACTGATCCATGTGCTTCCACAAATTACCTTCCCACAGAGCAGCGCAGCAATCATGAGCAAGAAAGGTTAGTGTGAATTCTTGACACCCCAAAGGATGTTCAGCCTTTTACTTTGTACTGATGATGTTTCTGCGAGGTGCAATAAAGACTGAAGGCTGCATTTGTAAATACCACTTCACTGCAATATAGCAGTTTCTTGTAAAACATTTTGGGCATAGTTTTTGCAGACAAACCAGAGCACTTTTAGATCTGACCTGAGATAATACAGGTTTTCTTACTGAAAATTAAAATGAAGAGAGATTCCCAGTTGAACAAAATAAGCAGGTTAATCCAGGAGACTGACTTGGACTGAATCACCCCAAAAGATAAGAAGGCTTTCTTAACTATAGAATTTTTGGAGTTCCCTTCTGAAATTTCCAGATGTAATAGCAGAGCTTTAAACTTGTTAATGAAAAATTTACTGGAAACTAGACAAAGGTCTGGACACTGTCCCGGGTTTTAAACCACAAATATGCTATGCTTTTTTGGGAGAGAGACCCAGAATCTAAATATATTTCTTTCTATTATCATGTCTGATTAGGTATAAAACTATAGCTACAAAATATCTGCTTCATAGCACCAAAATTGCCTAAAGATGTGGCAGTAACGAGGACGAAGTATGGTAGTATTCTATAATATTAAGAGCAAAATGTCAGTATTTGCGAAGTCATACACTTTAAATTCATCTTACAGTACAGCATAAAAATATTGAGTATAATTGGCATTTCCAATTAAGGAAAGTAGCTTTTCCACTTAAGAAAAAGAATGGTCAGCATTGTTTTTCCTGTCATGGAATTTGGGTTAAAGATGATGTTTCAGTGGCACTCACTCATTTCAGAAAAAAGTAACACAACTATTCCCCAGAGCCAGAGAATTCTGTTGTGAAATTGAGCGAAGGCAGTGATGAGTTAATGATTTTTCTTTGGGCCATGGGAAGTGGAATATTTCACAGATCCCCTCTTTCCAATGGCAAGATTTTTTGTTTTTACTTATAAGAATAGATAACGACATGGCAGTGTTCAAGTCTCTCAATTTGACTAATATTTCCTGTAGAGCTATTCTTTCTAACTGACTTTTATTGTTCCTGTCAGTTCAAGGTTTTTGGATGTAGTTCCTAGGGGAGAACTCTAAAACATGGAATTTTTGGGGGGAGGGAAGAGGAAACCTAAGTCTTTTTGGTTGCTCCAGAGTCCAAGGCAAGATAAGACATTCAAAACTAAGTTCTGTTGTGCTTAAATTTTTTCATATCTTCATGCAGTTCCTTTGTATTTTCACTCTCCTTATCTTGCTCACCTTGACAAATGAAAAGTAGGTATCACTCACCAAAGAATGAGTGAAAAAAAAGCAAGTAAGCAAGAAAAAGCTGTGAGAATTGGATTAAACATCGTTAGGTTTGTTTAGAAAAAGAATTTTTGACTAAAGCTTCCCTTTTTGTTTATGTTTAAATGAATAATGAGCTTAGATATGAATAGGTATTAGATGAATAATTAGATTCTCTATCTGTAAAGTATCATCGTTTTCTGAGCCCTCATTTCTTGTTTATCTTGTCTTGCATGCATGCAGGTATGCCACAGATAAGTTAACAAACTCCCCATGAGTGTAGTTTGTACCCAAACAGCATGGAGGGAGAGTAGAGGTGGTTACCTAACTGCTGTTAGCCCTCTGATAATAAACTTTTAACCCTCTGTTGGAGAATCCAAGAGGAGAGCATACAAAAGTCCACCTTTCATACTGACTGTCTTCTCTGTGTGTGTCATGGCTTTCAAACTATCCCGATAGTGCTGCTAACAGGTGGCATCGGTGAGTCTGGAAGACAGATGTGTCTAGAAAGAGGCCAGTACGAGAATTCACTGGAGCAGGTAGCCTGGTGTTGTTCCTGAGGCAGTGACACTATCAGGGAGAGGTGTCTGAGAGTGCCTGTGCAAAAATCAGCTCCGTAGTTATCGGGCATGATTCTGTCTGTCTGTGATTCTTTACCATTAAGATGCAGAGGATACTTTTTTGTTTTCTTTGAAAATCAGACCCATCCAATGTCTGCCAAAAGCCAAATTTCTAATTCTTTACTGAAACAGGATTATCATTGCCAAATCTCTATTTTCTCGTGTCTAAATATTGCTGTCTTTCACAAACTCATTATTTTCAGGTGGTTCTATCATGTTTTGAAGCACAGTGGTCTGAGAAAATCTGTAAAAAACTCATCCCACTGTTGAACAAAGGGAAGGTTGTTCTGTTCTGCTCTTCCCGGACCTCCCAGGTCTGTGTTCTTTATTTACCTGGACTATTTGCAGAAAGGGTGAGGAATGTGGAAATTTGTTTGTAGATGTGATTATCAGCTACCTTGTTAGAACTGTCAGCAGAGATCCATATCCCTATCACTTTCTGGTTACTTCTGTTCAGAATTAATTTCTGGTTGCATGGAACTGGAGAAAGAGAATTTGATGTTTTGTTCAGTAATAGCAGAATCATGATTTTGGAAAAATTGTTAACATATTAATAAGGAGCTTAGACCTAGATGATATTTCTCCTATATTTTAAAACTAGAATGCTTCCCAAAGGAAAAAGTAGTTCAAAAAAATACCCAATATTGAATTCATAGTATATACAAGAACTATTAAATATAGTCAGAATATTCAGTACACACCATTGTTTAGTACAATTTGCTTGCTTGGTGGTCTAAGATACAAAGGAGTGCAACCTACTTTCACAAGCTGCTTATATCAAAGAATTTGATAAAAGACCCTTGTCAGTTAATTTTGAATTCTCTACTTATGTATCTTTTGCAGCTCTTTATTTGAAATTGCCTCTCTTGAATGCATTTGCATTTGATGGAGATAGATACAAACTGTTCCAGTT
This sequence comes from Atrichornis clamosus, assembly GCA_013400975.1. NCBI lineage: Eukaryota > Metazoa > Chordata > Aves > Passeriformes > Menuridae > Atrichornis > Atrichornis clamosus. Next base: position 69,393 of record WBMZ01015031.1, read on the forward strand.
CCTCAGAATTCCTTAAGTGGGAGTATTTGCGGATCTGGAGAACAAAATAAGAGCATCAAAACAAAAGTCTTGCTAGAAAACCTTGAAAAAGGTGGCAAAACAGATTAAATACCATGGTTTGGTTTCCACTTCCTGTTGTGTGTCTCAACTGTTCAGAGATATTTCTCAAGACATTTAGCATTCAAATAATACATTTCTATTTAATGGCTTCAAAAGAGGGAGAAATAAAATGCCGTATAAAGTGTCCTTTAAGAGAAAAAACCAGTAGGTTATCCTTTTGCTTTAATTTATTATTTATATGTGTTAAGAGTATAAGAATATGTATTTTCATTCCACTTTTTCCTAAGTTTGTTTTTCTATCATTGGTTTTGAACACTGGGTTGCTTTAAAATTCTCAAAAAACTTGCCTCTTCTTGAGTCTTGTGCCATACTTTTTTACTCTTTCTCTTCTATGTAAAATCCTCCTTTACTATGTAAAATTTCAAAACTTATTTTTCACATCTCCTTTATTTAGAATCAAGTATTGAAGTGATGGTTAGAACAGAAGGCAAAGGAATAACACCCACCCTCCAAACTGTTAACTGTGCTTTTGTCTTTTTGTATCAGGTGAAAACTTCATGGAAGAATGCTGATTCTCAAAACTTGCTATCTGTTTTATTGTCTGATTAAACTAGGTCAATAAATTTTCTTCTTTTCTATCCTTCATTATGACATAATTTGTAAATATGATTTAAAGCTCTGTTTAAAATATGAGTTTAAGTATAATAATCAATAAACTTGTGAGCTGTTATTGTGAAGAACAGGGAAACCACTGCCCAGTGAAACCAGCAGTGACTCTCAGGAGCTCAGCTGCTGGGCTCTGGGCAGGACAATGCATCCAAATCTCTCTCCTGTTTTGAAAAGTGTTCAGGAGGAGGCACCAGCCTGCATTGTTTGTTGGGTGACAGACACTCTGGCCTCTTAATTGTCTCATCTACAGTGAAATCTTTCTAAATATGAGGGTTTAAGTTCTATTTGTGTAATGCAGAATTGCTAAATGGAAATCAGTGTCCCAGTGGTTTAATCTGTCCTGCTCTGAATTTTCTTAACCAAAATCCTGGATGATAAAATGATTCTCCTTTGAGACACGTAGTTAATCTGTGGAATTCCTCACTGGGTGCGATGTGGGAATGAAACATTTCTATGAGGTTAGTTGGGAACTGAAGAGTCCCAGAGAAATTCAGTGAGGATTGCTGACCATATAGACAGCACTGCTTAATCAGGACAAGTGTCCTCTCTGCAGCTGGACACTTTGCACACAGGCAATTAATGGTTGTTGACATGGGGGGAGTGTTGTGTGTGTAAACTTCCCCTGCTGACTGTGCACCTGCTTTGGTCACCACTACTGGGGGTTGAACTGGGAGGGCCTGGGTTTCACCCACTACAGCCGCTCTTATGTTTGATGTAGAGCTATACCTGGCCTTGCTTTTGACTTAGAGTTTGGCTGGTTTTTAAAAGAAAAGCAACCTGTGAAAAATAACAGCTTTTGGAAAATATATCAATTGAAAACTTTTCATTCCCTTTTCACATCCAAATCATCAGTGTTAATATTTGATTATTGTTCAAAATGATTGTCTGCAAATATTTCTTAGTTTCAAGTAATTAAAAAAAAAGTTGAAATCAGAATTGATCAACAGCATATTTAGGCAAATTTATGTTGAAATCTTTGAAGCTTTAATTTGCAATTCTGTTGCTGTTGAAGTTTTGGCTTTTTATCTAGTTTGGGCTGGAAAAAGTTCTTGGGAGATGAAAATATTTTCCTTCTCAGCTCTTAAAAAGTCAAGTCAGCTCTTACCCTGGAGGAGATGGACAAGAGCTAAACAGGAAATCTAGTTTAAAGGATTCAAATCTCTACATATACTTGCTTATAGCATCATCACTTGGAGCATTGTTTTTCTCGGTTTTCTTTCCAAGGGACCTGGAGAAAACCTCTGTGACTTATATGCATATCCCTTGGAACCGTTTCACATATGCTGATACTATCATGGCAGATGTAAGTTTTGATTAAAAAACAGACTGTCTTGCAAAACCTTTTTTAGTTGTTTTTTAGGATAGCTGTGCTGGAAATGGGAGTTCATTTTCTTCCTATGCCTTAGTTTTTTTGCTGTGTAATCCTTCAGAGAAATCGCTTGTCTGATGCCAACTTGCTATGTCAGAAATTCAGCATGACTTCTGGATCACAGCTTTCCATATTATGAGGAGAAATTAAATATATGCACCAAGAACATGTGTTTGAAGTTCAGAAAAAAAACAAAACCAGAAGATTGAGAAGATAGAAACATCAGAATCTTCAGAGTATTAGCACAGGAAGGCATTGCTGAGTGGAACTCACTTGCTGGGCCATGGGACAACCCTCCAGGCCAGACTGCTGGATAATAGGTGTGTTCCCTGGAAGGCAGAGCCCAGCTGGGAGGTGGTGGGTGTACAATATTTGTATGTACAACTAGCCTTGTCTGTACAAAGTTAATGAATCGTAGGTTTATTTATATTTTTCTGGTAACAGCTATTCTACCAAACTCCCCTTGGGAATACTGATGCTTGGCAACCTCTGGTACTCAGAAAAAGACCAACAGCTGTCTCAGTTTGCAGAAAGGCAGTGGGGAAATGAGAGGTCAATAGGGCATGGAAGATGATTGAGTGTTGCAGTGGAAAGGAGGTAGAGAAAAAGGGAATGTGGATACTCAAACCTTGTTAAGTGGGAGAATCTGTCTGGCTTAAGTATAATTAAATCTCAGGCTACCAAAGTGGCCTTTGTTCAATTCAGGGAATAGGACTAAGCATCCAAAGGTCTCAGTCTGAGTAGTGACTTGGCATCTGGTCCCTTAAAATTTTTGTACTTCCAAGAAACCTGTGTCATAGAGGAAATTTGGGAAAATTTTAAAGAACATGTTCTTGGGAGCTATATTTTGCTTTAATCACCCACTCCTCCCTTTCTTCTTGTTTTCTTTTCTCTTGCCTCTCCAGTATGTTCCTGTTTTTTTCCATTCTGTCCTTTGATTTTTTAATAATTTTTTTTTGATAATAGAATTGTTTGGTTTTACTGTTTTTGTCTGAAAGCCTTGCTTAAGCCAAAATAGCTGAGGGGAAATCCTGTTTCTGCAGCAGATAAGAGCTTTTTGCTTTGACAATCACTAGGTGTGTTCATCTAAGCAAGAGTTTGATAGTTTCACTGATACGGTATTAAAAGGCTTTGATCATTTTAAGTGTGTTCTGAATTTCTCCAAACAGATCTTTTACAGTGGATGCCTGTTGGTATTTCTTCTAAAACCTATGCAGTGCACACTGTTTGCAAATGTTATTTCCATGCAATTCTATCTAGAAACTAGACTTCTTATCAAATACTGAATGAATTTGTTTTAAAATTAAACTCTTCGAGAGGAAGAAAGATTTACTGTGGATATATTTTACAGTAGAATCTGTGTATAGAACCAGTCTTAGAATTTTTAGTAATGCTGTCATGCAATTTTTGTTACGATTTTCCTTGTATAGGTGAACTGAGCCCAGATTATAACAATTGACATCACTTGAGACATAGTTCATAGAAAATTTCTCTAGTACTCTTGTACAACTCTCTCTTTTAGTATCAAAGGGCCATGCAATGGTGTCCTACAAAGATTTGTTGGTGTAAATTTGGGAATACTTATTATTACATGCATAGTACAATGCAAAATGTTATTAAAAGTATTAACAGCATAGAAAACTTTTAATAGGAGTTTTATCCCTTTTACCCGTAATGCCAGACATCTTTGCACACCATGATTCCAGTCCTAGGGACAGTATGTATAAAATGATAGAAAATGCATTTTAAAAGTCATGATGCTAAGGTCCAGTGAGTTAGATGGCTAGACATGTGATTTGTGTCTCACTCAAAGCCTTAAATCTCAATTTCAAGTGAGATAAAGCTGCCTCTTGGCAGCACTGCAAGGGCATGCAGTGCTGCAATTTTAACCTGTTACTGCAGAGACAGAGCACTCAGTTTCTGGGCCTCTGGCAGTATTTGAGGTTTGAGTGCAAAATTCCAAATTTGGGATGGAGAGAGAAAGAAATACTTGTTTTGTTTCCTGGTAGCTTAAAAATTTGTAGGTTTTTGAGGTGTTGCAAGACCAAAACTCTGGAAATCAGTAGCAGTAAATACATATTAGAGGGCAGCAAAGTAGTGCTATGTAATAGTATAATGATGTTAGAGTGTAATTTGGTTCATAATTGTCCGTTATAGCTATGTAATTTATATAATGATCTTACATATTGTTATGTAAAGTGCATGCACACAGAGGAATGTGTATATTTATAAAAAATCCATACACGGTTGTGAAATGCTATTTATAATTACTACAATGCTAACATGCACTTGGTAAAGCATAAGACATTCCTCTCATTATTACAGCGTTTAACATAAATGAAACACTACTTTGGGCATTTGTCTTAGAAGATTCAAGTGTTTAATATTCAGAGACCGTGTACATAAATATCCAATTTCTAAATCTTTGCTGTGCATCCATGCATTGCTGAACACTTTTTACAGGCCCAGAGCATGATTCTTAATGCAGATGAAGGACATGCAAACCAAATAGCTGCATTAGTTTGGATAACCTTCAAAATGCTTCAGGGTATAAGTCAGCCACTAATTTTTGGGATAAATTTTAATTTTTTTTCCTAGGTTTTTCAGTATTGATATCTTTCTGACCAGATTTTTAGGGTGTCTCTGGTTAGATGTGTTATTTCAGTTCCTATAGTCCTCGGTGTTTGAATTTTGACAATAGTATATCAGATTGAAGGAAATTGTAACATTCATTTGGATATTTTTAAATTTATATGGGGTTTTTTAGCCATTGTAGACTGACATGAACCAAACCATCGAGATTTAAGTTGCTTTCCATATTTTGAATACAAAGAAATTGATGAACAAAATCACTGTGTTCCAAAGTGAGTTATAGTATGATTGTTAGACATTTGATTTTTGCACAGATAATTATGTGTTAAAACCTATTGCCAAACAATTGGGAAAATGAATAAATCTGTGGTCTGCAAGTATTATTTGGAAATTTGGAATTCCAGATCCAAAAAGTGTCTCCCAATAATTTGCACTAAGCAGGAGTTGACAGCAGAATGAACTGAAAGCCAAGGACAGACAAAGGGTTCTGCGGGGTCGAACAGTCTGGGGATGCTTATGTTGGTCATGGTGGTTTTGGTCTGTGAACAGAGAATTTCAGTCTCCCAGTCAGTCAAACCCTTTTTGTGAACAACATGTTCCCAGTGATAAATACTATAGTTCGAGGAAAAATACCCCACCAATTATATTGTTTTCCTACTTGGAAGGGGGTTTAATTTTATAACTGGTTTCCATGTTGGAAATACAAACTTTCTTGTTTCATCAGCTGCCCTTGCTCATCCTCTTTAGAGTTTCCAGCTTCACAAGTATATTAATATAAGAAGAGAAATCATTCTCTGGAGTGCCTTTGATCTCTGCATGTGATGTCTTGTTGATGAGAAATTTATCATAAACTAACTGAACTATGAATGAGTTGCTGAAATTCTTCACATATTATTAGGTTTGCTGGTGGATGTTTAATGAACCAGCTTTGTTTTTTGTCACCAGGAGCTGCTCAAGAGAATCCAACAGGGCAGCACCATGAAAGTGTGCCAAGTTTGCTTTGCAAAGCAAAGTGGATCTGCTTTAGTGGAGAAAATTCAAGAAACATGGACAATATTAAATTTTATTATAAACTTGTGGTGTTTATAAATTTTAGGGATTAAATCTTTCCAAAAGGAGTGTCCATTTTGCTAAGTGAGGCCTCACCTTTCAGGAGTAGAAATGTAGAGATTTTGATTGTGATATTTGCTGGGATTAAAACAGAAAAATCCTCCATAAACTTAAAAGGTGATGATGAGATCATTAAACAATGGATTTATTAAATCTGACAGTCTGAAAAGCACAAAGTCAAGAATTCAGTTGCCAGATGCTGCAAAGGAGGATATTCAGAGTTGATCTCACAACAGCAAGGGTAACAAAAAGCCTGCAAATTTCCCTTTGAAATCAATGGGATCTGGGAATACTTAGTACCCTTCCTGGGTGCGTACCAGTTTGTGGACTTTCCCCTCAAGAGCTTTCTATGCTGTTGTGGGGCTCAGAGCACAAGAAACATTATTCCACTTAACAGCCCTGCTTGCTGATCAGT